>CABIKL010000093.1:0-32449 GCA_902196195.1 Aptinothrips rufus | reverse complement strand
ACTTCATACGACGATAAGTGCTGAGTAGGCTACTACTAACCAGTTCTGAAAATCATTCATAATAGCTCAAAAATCGAATTTTTTGACCCGGGGGTCAGGAAGACCGAGGACGCGGAGGTTTCCCTGCGAACCAGTGCAGCAGTATGTTTCCCGCGCTTTTACATGGCGTGCGAAAGATGAAAAGCGGCAAAGGGTATCGAACGCGGAGCTCCCGCTCAGGGTTCTGTGTCCATGACAACTGCTCTACCGGAGCTTCAAATACGAAGTGCAGACAGACATCAGTCTGCTCTTTAGTGACGTTCATCTCTACAGCAAAGGCTTGTACCAGGAGAACAGGAGGTGGCCCTTCGGAACAGTGCAGCAATATGATTCCCGATCTGTTTTCGTGGCGCGCGAAAGACAAAAAATTGCATAAAGCATCCATCGAACGCGGATCCCCCGCTCGCGGTCCGGGGATCATGACCGTTATGCTACCGGAGCTGCATACATCATCATGTGCAGATATCAGTCTGCTCTTTGGTGACGTTCATCTCTACAGCAAAGGCTATGGTATCAGGAGAACAGGAGGTTGCCCTGCGAACGTGTGCAGCATTCAATGCATTTCCTGCGCTTTTTTATGGCGTGCAAAAAGCATCGAACGCAGATCTCCCGCTCTGCATCCCTGCTCGTAGGGTCCCAGGGAAAGAGACGGAATTCCGGGTAAGTCCCAATACATTATTAAAATTAAGTACATATCTAATGACATATTTAGTTTTGATTAAGTCCAATTAAGTGCATAGTACATATATAAAGTCTGGTGGAGAGCAATTAAACAGTAAACTAAGAAATGACTTTTCAAGTGTGTAGAGCAGTTTCTTGTAGAGCAATAAGCACCACCTCAACTTGCTCATTTTCATGTAAATAACTTATTAAGTTATTTACATAATTTCATAACACCATAATTGATAATGTTATAACAAATCTGTTCCCAGCAAGGACGTCACGGCATCCATGGGTCACTCGGTATACATCGCAAGCCAGATCTTAAAATAATGAAATGAAATAACTTTTTAGGAACATCGGCCTTAGGAATATCAGTGCTATCCCGTAGGTATTAGATCTAAGTCAGTGTTGTTTGATTTTTCAGACCCTGATAAAATTTTGTTATGTTTGGATAACTTTTATAACATGAATTGTTGAAATTTTAAATTATATATTTATTGAATTCATGAAGATATTTCAGGAGAAAATGAACTGATTGTACGAAAACAAATAAATGTTTTGAATGTATTTGATCGCCTCTGAATCAATTGCTCATGTGAACGTAACCTGACAGAAATGTACTCTATTATTCCATTTAGAGTACAGTCAGGGACATAAAAATTGCAAGCTGATCCTGGCGCTCTCGAGTCAAAATTATCTCTGGACAGGCGAAAAAATTTAACACATTAACATTCGGGTTTAGACAAGTATTGACTTTATTACAATTTCTTAATATTCCTCTGGTGATACACCTTACTAACTTAAAAAATAATTGCTGATTTACACTGATTTCCACACAGAGAATAGAAAAAAGGAAGGGGGAACATAATGTACTCATATATGTTTGATACGTGGCAATGTAGGTAACTTGGATATTAGATAGTTAGCACCTACATATTTTCATCAATTACAAACTCTAATGAGATTAGGCAATACATGATAAGCATTAACACAAAAGGCATCACAATTGAAGAGATTTTCGTGAAGGCTCTCCACAACAAATAAATGATTGTAAAATGCAGAGTAATTTTCATTATATGAGGTGGTGACCAATGTTAACAAATAAAATACTTCTGTTACAATCCTTAAAATAATAAGGGGCAGTCTAAAAAGAAGAAAACAAAAGAGATATTTTATCAGGTATAACAATATACAAAAGAACATAGCCATTGATAATCACATCTAGAAACACAATTGATTTACTTTCACATGTGAACATCGAGTAAAGTTTCACTTAAAGATTGGGACGCAAAGCGCAATTTAATTCTATAAGACTTTTCATTAACCGTTCAATCATGCTTGTCATACAGCTGTATCAAACTATTCTCCCATTTCAAATCAATGAAAAATAATGACAACTGTCTTGAAAAAATTTCAAATGAAACAAATTTTTTTTATCAACTTCAAACAACAACAAAAAATGAAAAACCACTTCTCTTGCAGGGTTGCAATGGAATTATGCATGAGCATAAAAATCATATTTCTTAAACAGAATATCACGAAATATACTATTGTGACATCTAATATCTTTGTCACTATGTTGCTTGGAACCAAGATGGATAACTATCTCAGAACAGACTCCTCTCATCCCCTGATGGGAACTGTCAGACCAAAAAGATAGAAAAATTGAAAGGAAACATAGATTTTTAAAATAATGGGCAGAGCAGAGATGAAGCTTAAGTCTCCCTGACAAATATTTTTTTCTGATCATAATCCATATCAACTACAACAAAATATAAAATTTAAAAAGAACAAAATTCAAGACACAGTTATTGTAACCCTGCCTTTTTTTTTTTTAGCAATGGGAACAACAAACATAATTTAACTTGCAATCTTTTTGATACAACTGCACTTTGAAGACATATCAAGTTTCCTACATGATAAAGTTGATTTTGGTAGCAATATTCAAAGATTGAACTGAATTAGAGAACAATTGAAATTATTTTATAAGTGTTTGGAGCATTGAGTCTGGAGCTCTCCTGCTTGATTTATCAGGAGAATTAACAGTTTCAGTCTTAAGAGAGTCACTTAAGAACAGGCGTTTTAAAAAAGCCCCAAACTTGTTAGTAATGGCTGAACCACACACATCTAAATGTCTCTGCAATATTTCAGAAGAAAGAGGAAGAGCAGGCCGCACCAAACTGTCATCGCCAATACGTGCTGTTTCAGCAACTGTTGCTACAGCTGATAAGAATTCAGCCCAATGTTCCCTTTCTTCCCCATTCATTTCAGCTAAATACCGTTCAGTGGCTGACAGAATAGTTCCTAATGCTGCAACTCCAAACTGAAATAAAAAAATTAAATAAATAATAATAAATAAGTGAATGAAAATCAATCAAAGAATTATACACAATTCAAAATAACATTGAAATTCGTACCTTGCTATTAACAGCTGTTGCAAGAGCACTTCGAGAGGATTTGGGTTTCAAACTAGATTCAGCAACTAGTGAATTTGTTAGTTTTAATATTTGTGGCAATTCACAAACCTCAAGCCATCTCTTTAACTCAGGGAGAAACCTAGGTAAGAGACCATCTACTTGATCACGTCTGGCCAATGTAGACAGACCGACTAGGATTTGGCCCCATAGAACAAAGTGCAGTCCTGCATTTGGTGGTACATGGGAAAGGAGCCTCAACAAAAATGTCTGTAAGATTAAAAAACAAAAACGTTCAAACATTGCAAAGTAACACCTATCTTTTCACATAAAACAAAATTGTAAGAAATTTCTCACCTTTCCTTTCCGGATTCCCATGAAACCATTTATTTTATCACCCTGAAGAAGTACATGAGTCATGCGTTGAATTAATTCTTCAGGAGATAGTTTTTCCGGTTCAGGTTCTGTCTCTGGAGGGTCTCTAGATGCCCTGACGGCGGCAGCCTCTGCAGCGGCTTCCATTGCTTGAGGGTCAAATGCATCCTCTAGTTCCAGAAGTAGAACATATAGCTACAATGGATAATTAAGTACTTATATTATGACTTTCACAGAATGCTTCAAATCCAAATGAAAATTTATTTATTATATACTGAATAGTTTTGAATCTCTCTACGAACATACCCTTTCAATTTCTAGAAGTAGTTGCTTTGTCTTTTTCAAGTCTTTTTGAGTAGACTGACCTTCTTGACCTTCTGCAGCCATGATTTCCATGTCTATCAGTTTCCGGGGGGCAGTGACACTGACACACTGAAATTATGCATGGATGAGACTAATGATAGTACACAGAACATCAAGAGTTAAAATTAAAAAGAAAAAAGCACACCAACCTGAAGCTTTCCAAGCGAGTTTTCAAATTGTAAAGGTGTGTAAGCTCTGGCAGGTCCCATTACAGAGGGTGGACGATCACGGTTGGGCTTTGCTGATTCAGGACGATCTCTTCCTGGTTTTACTGAATCAGGTCTGCCCATTAAGTGTTCTCCGATTTGGTTACATTCACTGTTCCTTCTTTCCTTCCGACTTTTGTAAACCTACAAGAATTACAATTGAAACTTGAGTCAAAAGAAAGCAATAAAAATACTGTAAGCGTCATCCACAACTACTTACAGTATAGTAGTAGTCCACTACATATGGAACCCCCACATTCAGCTGAAGCGTTTGAATATTTAGTAGCCATTGCTTTTGCCAAGGAGTCATTAACCCCGCATATTCGTCATAATCCCCTCCTCCATTAGCCCTGTGGTGCTGCTGGTGATGATGTTGTTGCTGATGGAACTGTGGATGATGTGCATTTCTATGCTGCTGATGAGGTAAATGTTGAAGATGCTGGGGATGCTGCGAATGCTGCTGATGTAAGTGGTGTTGAAGGTGATTATTAACATGATAAGGAGGAGGTATTCTTGGGCCATTCATGTTATATGGCATATGCTGCTGAGGTTGATGTGGTCCAAGCTGCAAAACTCCAGGTCCTGGATGTATTGGCTGATGACAGATCCAAAAGAGTAATCAAAAATTGTCCATGGTTCATAAGCATCATGAAGAAAATTGTAAAACACAGAAGAGATAAGTCATGCTACCTGAAAGGTATGATGCTGACGAAATGCTAGATGCGGAGGTAAATTTGAGCTACTGAAACTGAGGGGCAACTGTTGTAAGGGTATCTTAGGACCTTCCAAATGCCCTTGAGTGCCTAAAATGAGATAACATTAAAATCAAGAGAGCAAAAAAAGAATGAACATAATCACATGGCAGAGAATAACAGCTAATTTTTTACCTATCAATCTCTGATTTTGGAGTGTATTCAGAAGATTACCACCTCTACCCAAACCAGGAGGAAACCGAGACTGCATGTCAGAAACTAGGTTCTAGTGCCATAACAAACAGAAAAAGGGAAAGGAAAAATAAAAGTATGAAAATATTAAAATATTATTAATAAATTAAATATTAAAAATGGAGAGCAGAAATATAACAGTAACTTACCATCCTTGGCTGAGGCGCTGCTGCCTGAGTTATATTTCGCTCTACATCTTCAAGGCGTAATGGAGTGCCTCGGCCAGGACTTCCCAATCCAGGTGGTGGTGGTAGAGAAGAAACGCCTGCAGCCCCTCCGCTTCGCATTTGAAGAAGGTTCCTCTCCAGTTCTTCAACTGTACAAACATTCTGTAGATCCAGATACTTTATTCATACAGGAATGACGAATACGTGGCAATTCAAAGAACACTGCCTATCAATTAAAATGATAGAACTTAACAGCGTAATGGCAGTCTACCTTGGCTCCTTGAGGTAAATTAACTCGAGGGCGAAGAGGTGAAGATGTTGAAAGAGGACCGTCATGTTTACCAACAGCCCAAACTGAGTTGCGAAGGGCATTGGGAGAGTCAGGATAGGGCTAAAATAAAACAGTGGAAAACAATGTTTGTTATCTCTACGCCCCTGATTGAATATATAAACAAGGACACAACATTTTTGCTATGACCTGAACTTACCACTAAATTTGAGTGAGAAAGACGAGATGAAGAAGATTTTTTGTTGACAGCTATTTCATCGTTATCTTCTAAAACTAACTGGGATAAAGTTGCTTCAAGGTGGTCCTGTCCATTCTGCAACAGAGAGTATTTTGGAAATTTTTTCATCACTGGAAACTCAATGAACTTAGCACAGATTTACAGTCACTTATTCAAAAGCCATTGCAATGTTAGTGAAATGTGTGTTAAGAGAAATGATGTTAAAACTAAATATTAGGTTTTTTCCATCACTTATTTACACTGAATTCAAAAAAGAAAGATAAGAAACAACATTGATACAATTTCTTACCCTGAGATCATCTTGGTCAGTAATATCCTGATTGTGGTTCACATCATTCCACTCCCGAGATGTTTCTGTTAGCTTGGATAATTCCTCATGATTTTGCTCCCAGTCATCCTCTGGAAATGGTTAGAAATGTTCATGGTAAATTCTATGGAATAACAGGATCTCCTTGGAACAATAGTGCTAAGTAAAAGCTGTTTCAAACCACTGCAGCTTACCAATAGCTGTCCCGAATGTTTCGTCATTGAGCGCATCATACTCCTCTTCCTCCTCATCCAAGCCCTGACCGGGATCGTCATCTACGCCAGCCTGAAAATAAAGGGGGCAAATTAGATACATTATTGTTTAGTTTGAATAAATACTATTGCTGACAGAAAGCAGAAAAAAAATCTGAACAATATTAATGAATGCGTCCCAAGATAAGATCTAAGTGGATAGACAAATGAGTAGACATTCACCAAACTTTCCAACTGAGCAATTGAATACATGAGAGTAAAAGCAAGTACAAACCAACCAAGAATTATTTTAAGAGAGTGACCTTGTCTTGGACATATAAAATTTACCGTACCATCTCAACATCTAGGTACATTGGAAGATATTGATCAAGACAGGATGACATTGAGCACCAAATAAATCGAAAGATAGCTTTCGACAAGACATGCGAAAAGCAAAACAAACACTTTACACGATAAATAAAGACACAATACAATAATATTCAAGAAGAGAAGGATCCCTTGGCCAATTCCAGACTAAACATAACCTGCAAACAGAATGTGCGCAACGTTCGAACGTACTAGACTGTTTTTTTCACAAAAGAGAATAACAGTAACAACAGTTGCATTATGCTCTACAGCTACGACGAACGTAAATATATCTGACTAGTTCATAGCAATAAATTCTCGAATTTGCCCGGTACAAGGTAACCAGGCCATGAGTACTTATCAAATAGATACAGCTGGCATGCCATCATGATAAGCGAAAAGAATGGCAAGAAAAGGGATTGGTTGGTAAAATTGTACCGGCAATGTTGTGTTGAAATCAAAAAAAGATCCTGCCATTTATAATTATTAACTGCACAAAGTTTCATGACTTTTCACGTCAACAGAAGGGAAATTAACTGTCATGGCGGAATCAACCCGGATGTGGATGTATCCTCAGTCTGATTCTCAAAAGGCCGTGAAAATTTTGCATAGCATTAACTTCCGATCAGATCTCTCTCTCTCTCTCTTTTGTAAGTTCGGCTGAAAAATCGGCAGCTGTCTTCGAATATTTTAGTGAAGGTAATTAAAGTTTTCTATCTGTTTTTGTTCGAATTCTCTTTGTCTCGGTTGTGGCTTAATTCTTTTTAATGAAATACGTCTGCACCTCGATGCATTTTGGGGGATTCGCTTAATATAACAAGAAATTTTGATCATTTACGGTGAATCTGTCATCAGCTGCCAGTACATTGACACGTGCTTGCTCTCGTAATATCTCTGTTTTTTGTGAGTGAAATTTTGATATCAAAAATCTCTTTCCCGTAAAATTTCTTTAACGTCATAACTGCACACTTTGCGTAACATCTAACCTGGTCGTCGGTTTGTCTGTCAGTTCCCTTGGAACACCTGCACCTGCACTGCCACCTAGGTCCTTTTCGACATTTTTATCATCCGTACTGCCACTAACTGCCCGGCCCGGAAACCCTTTTTTGTTTCTGATCGCAATTTCTTGCCGACTGACTGTTATTATACATCACCGCATTGACATAGTTTAATTACGTGCCTGTTCATTTTCATTCAAGGCAACTTAACCTTAACTTTTCGTTCTCGGATTGTCTTTACCGGTATATTTGAGGCCAAGATTTGTTTTAATTTGTACGCGCTGTTCTCATCCTCAAAATATGTCAAGAAGTATTCATCTAGGCTGCCGTTACTTCATTACATTGATGTCTGCATTCTTGTTGTCCCAACAGATATCCCAACTTCTAAATACCGATTGCTCCTCTTGTGTGTTTGCCAAAGGTTTCTTTACTTTTTAATAATTTTGGACCCCTAAAGAGCTAGCGTCCGGAAGGATTCTTTTCGAATGTGTCCGTTGCAATGCCAGTCCTTGAGCAGCTCTTGAATCTGAAAAGGTGTCTTCCTTCACTTTTTTATTAAGGAAAAAAGTAAAAGAAACAATTTGCATTGGACTGTGATTTTTATCACAATTCAGCACTAACAATACTAAACAGAGAAGTGCATGCTTACTTTCCTGCTTGCTTTTTTTCTCAGTTTATATGTGTACCAGTTTAAAATGGTTATGGTTCAACACTTTTTGCTGAATAAACCTGAACCTTTGGGAATGCACTCTATTGCCGTTTATTATTCAAGTATATTAGTTGCATGAGTCTTACATCTAAAATTGTATTTTGTTTTTATAGGAGATCGAATTCTATCCAGTAACTTAGCCATGGCTTCTCCCCTCATTCACGAAAACATTTGGTTTGAGAAGCCTAAATATGAAGCAGCAGAGAGGCAGTATTATGAAAGACTAGCAAAGGTAAGAGATTGCTTGAGGACTGCTTCCCTCTTTCTCACACTCGGGGCTAATGTTCATTCCATTTAAATTTGGTATAAGGCTCTACTATATGTTGCAGTGAATGAACGGAATCTGTGAACTCCTCACAATACTGGAGGAAGTTAGGATTAACCTTCATACCGTGGCGAAGTTTTTTACTTTATTATTCACGAAATAAGTTTCTGGTGGAAGATGGCTTCTTTTGCTTTTGCCTGGAAGGATGAGATAAAGTCAAAATGATGCCCAAAAGACATGTATTATCAAGAGAAGTCCTTCAACTGCTTGTCACAGCTTGTCTATCTGCCCTGGTCTGCTTGGTTGGTTTGCATTTGACCTTCCAGTAACTTACAATTCACAGTCTCTTTTGTTTTGGATATTCGTCAATAATGTACAGCCTTCCCCTTATCTCTCCTTGTGAATGCTCAGAAACTCATTCTTGGCCAGAAATTTTTAAAGTGAATGATAGGATGAAGAACTTTCACCTAAAGCACCCAGGTAAATCCTAATTTTCGCTGGAGTTGCTGGAACTCGTACATTCACCATAACATGTGAAGTGAATTTTGAGAATAAAGCACTTGCGTTGTGCTACATGAAAATTTAAAACGAAAGCTGTCAAGTTCCTTTTTGAATTATTCATGTTAAGTGCCTTCACTTTCTAACTCAATCTTATCCTAACATTTTTCTTAGACATGATATATCCATAATGGGAAATTGCAACACAGTTTTTCTTTACGTTTTTTTTTTAAATAGGGACTTAAAATTTTACTTGTTCCAAACTGAATTTTTTTTTAATAATGCTAAAGGTTACGTTTGTCTCACTTGGAATTTTTTTTTTTTTTTAATACTTAATGACTTTTTTTATCTAGTTCCACCTCGGTTTGTCAATCAACTGAAATACATTAATGATGTTGGCACAGAGTAACATTTACAATGCTTTCAATATTTTTCTAAGTCCGTTATGAGCTCAACCTTGTTGTTTTGTAAGGGCTCTTCTCATGTCTGACACTATTTGCTGTTTCAAAGTTAAAGTTTCCCCATTTTTGATCATTTTTATGATTTTTCTGAAATTTGAGAGACAGTGCATTTTCCCTTGGTGATGGTTGTGTCAGTGGTTTAGCATTTTGTATTAAGATCTTAAGGTTCTGGGAGCTGTGGTGGGGATTAAACTTGTGTGTATAGGATGCCATGTCACTTGGCGGTGCTTTGCGTGCTAATGCTTTCGCTCATTCATGGTGACATTCTTAATTGTAATGAATTACCATAGCTGTGAATGACAGGATGTGTCCTGCAGATAGTAATATTTGAAATAAAACCAAATTCTGTTGGTATATATATTTCCTTGTATAATTTCTGTCCTTGTGAAGGTTTTTCAAGAGGCACTCTATTCTTTTGAATGGCATGATAAAGATCAGAGAAAAGCATTCATCAGAGAAACAGAAGTATTTCCTGACTCAGTAAACTTTTCCAACAAAATGCCAATCTTAGCTTCTGTTTCTAAGGATGAAAAGCGCTATGTGAAAGACAAGAAATGTAAGAATAAGGAGAAGGAGACCAAGAAAGAACATCCAGTATCAAAACTGAATGACTCCAGCACTTCAGTTGGAAGCAAGGAGCGTGTGAATAACTCTTTGGGGTTTTTGATCAACTCTCAGAAGAACACATCAAATGGCGAACTGTGTGATGGAAAGGTCAAAGCCTCTGCCCCCAACGTAAAAAGTGCAAACACTAAAAGTCATAAAGGCGTTTTTGCGGAGTCTTGTGTGGTGAACACTCGGCCTTCTCTGATGATGAAAGGAACTGAAGCACATTGCAAGAGTTATGTTGGCCACATGAATAGGCTGGAAGATATGTGCGCCGATATTTGGAATGTGGATCATCAGAGAGGGCCTGACAAAATTGTGAGTCGCGTGCCTATGGTAGGCATCATGTAGGCTCACTTTGCCATTGCCGTTAATTTTGCACAAAGCTTTAGTTAAATGCTTGCTTATTTAAAGTGCACTAATGGTGTTTATTGGAAGACAGTAGTTATGTTTTAGGAATCAAGATATATTTTGTGCGCTTTCTTCCATGAATTCCTTGAATTTCTTGCTGAACCTACAGCAGTCAATATATTTTCCTGACCAGCTATACCTAAAATATAAATTGTTAAAACTTTGTAGTTTGCATTATTGTGGCTGTTCATCTGTAATGTTGTGATGCAAATTTTGTTTTATGTGTATTCCGGCTTATCATATATGTTTCTATCGCATTACATTTTGTAGAAGTTTATCTCCGTATTGAAAATATCAGCATAGAATACATTAAGATCCGGGAAATACTTCAGTAACCTCCAACAGACAATGCACATGTAGATAAATTATATCTTATTAAGTATTTGATGAAACAGTGTGAACCATTGCACTATATGAAGCTTTTTGCTGCATGTTCTTTTCTTAAGTAGCAGAATTTTGGCTCTAAAGGAAAATGTAACAGAACTAGGTACTATCTTAAATTATTGATTTTACCCTTTGTCTTTGTTCCCGCACTTGTGGCTGGTAATGAAGGTTGCGGTTATCATTTACTTTCACCATCTTGTGAATTGTTGTTGCGTTCTGTGCTAAAATACTTTTAATGTAGTTTACTTGTGTTAGCATCTAGATTTTTATTTTGTTCCTTTCACTTTTTTTGTTTTTATACAATCACATTCATATATTTATGCAATGTTTTTGTGTAACTGATGTTGGTTTAGATATTTGGATACTCTGTCCTAGAACTCTGCAGCATTGAAAATCAATCAAAATGACTGCAGTTTTAATTTCTTCTGTCTTTCTGTCGGATAGGCGTCTTCTAACTCTGCTATGAAACAGTCTTTGGCCAGTGAGGTTGCGAAGGCTCGACAGCATATTAAACAATCTCTTGAATGTGTGAGTAGCAATAATGTTCATTGTAGTTTGGTAGATATAGTGAATGTTTCTTTGGCATACACTTCGGCTTTTATAGACTCACTTTACTTGCTAATGTTACCTTAGCAGGGGGCGACAAGGTTTGTGTTAGGGTTAGATGGTAGGTCATTGTAGTCTCCCAGATAATGCTTGCATTTTAAAAATATGTCAATATGAAGGGAATAAATGATTTTTGTTAACTATGCCTTGAGGTGTGTTTTCTCACAATTTTTTTGTTACATCATAAAACCTTGTTCAAGTGGGCACCATAGAATTTTTCGGCTTGTTTAAGTTTCTGTTGATGTTTGTCTCTAAAGTATTCTTCTTCTTTTTTTTCTTGTAAGGGTTGTGAGCCTGTACTTCTCCGTCCTTTCTGTACTAGGATGATAGAGAAGGGCTCACTTTGAGTTCAATTCTGAGGTCACTTTTAAGCTGTAAATTTCTTGTAGCTTTGTTCAATTTGGAAATAATAGCATGTCCATTATGCTCTTCTTGGTAATCACAATGCTAGTTAATTGGATTTCGTACTTTTTCTTAACATTTTATCAGATAGCAGATTGACTGCAAAGTCACTGAATTACTTTTCTTTCCGATGTTGTGTCTAAAGGTTCTAAGTTATGGAAGTTTTAAAGCAAAAATGTATTCAATGGCCGTGATATGCACCAATTTTCTTCTATTAATATACTTCAATTTACTTCAAAAAAGTATGCAAGATTATTTTGAAATATTGTTTGTTTGCTTTGCATGTTGTAGATTGGCAGATCTAACCATGAAAGATCTGCAAGCTTTTGGAACCAGGTGTATGATCAACATTCAAAACGACCAACTTCTGGTATTCTGGACTAAACCTCCAATTTAACACATTTTCACTTTTCATTTGCTGACTTTTAGTTGACCATAGATGTGCGATGCCCTTGATGGTCATGGTCATTAATCATTTAAATACACACACATTCATTTGCTTCTGTATTGCTTTTCAGTTACCATGTCTCTTACCATGGTTTTCATTTTGTGTACTAGCTTGTGGCAATGGTGGGGTTGCTTTGGATAACTCTTATCTGTCTGAACCAACATTTTCTGACATATCTTGCCATTCTCAGGAAGAAGTCTTGTTTGTGGTGGGCTAGTTGTGAATTGATTCAAGTTATGACTTGTTTTTCTTGTTGTGACAATTATAGCCTTTTTTATATGTATTATGATGAGTTGGACACTATCCATGTTTGGAATGGAATAATATAAAGCTTTGGCTTATGAAGGCAGAGATCTGCTTTTTCGTCTGTGTTGTAATTAATGTTTTGATTTCGAATTTTTTCAGATGGACGGTATTGCTGCCATGACTGGAAGCAATGTGGATCTTGTGAATAGGATAAACAGCTTGGAGAAGGAGAATTCCAATCTTCATCAAGGTGGAGTACAAAATTATTTACTTCTGCTTTTCCTTTATTGAACCAAAATTCACATAAATTTATTTCTGCCTTATTGCACATACTGAATGTTGTGTTTCTTGATCGCAGTGGTTGCTGATCTGAAGAACCTTGTGATTAGTTTGGATAGCCGTGTGAAGTCTCTTGAAGGAGGGAAATCTTCTGCTGTGCCTGCTTCAGCAAAGCCAGCGAAGAAAGAGGAGGACGATGATGATGGAGTAGATCTTTTTGGATCAGATTCAGAGGTAATGGCTAATACTGCATGGAGTGATGTCATTCATCACACAGATTTATGATTTCTCATTAAATTGCCTATTTTAAGTTTCCTTATGTATTCATTGCTAATTTGTCAAGTAATTTAAATTTTTAGGAGGAGAGTGCAGAAGCAGTGAAAGTTAGAGAAGCGAGATTGGCAGCCTATGCCGAGAAGAAATCAAAAAGTGTGTTTTTGAAACAAATTTATTATAGTTTTTCAGCTTATTGTGACCAGCACTATACTAAAACATGGCATTGTCTACAATTTTTTGTTTTGCATCATTTCAGAACCAGTTCTTATTGCCAAATCAAACATTATCCTCTCAGTGTCTCCTTGGGATGATGAAACAGATATGAAAAAAATGGAGGAGTGTGTTCGAACAATTAAGATGGACGGCCTTGTTTGGGGTGCATGTAAGTTAAGTTTTCAGTTTTAATTTGCAAGACATTGTTGCACTGTCTTATTGGGGCAACTGTCTCATTCAGTTTGTGTTACTATCATCTGTCACATTTTGATGTGTTTTCCTATAAGAATCTTATGCATGGTCTTTTTCTCCTTTTTTTTTCTAGCTAAATTGGTGCCTCTAGCTTATGGTATCCATAAATTACATATTTCATGTGTGGTGGAAGATGACAAGGTGTCCGTTGATCTTCTGCAGGAGAAGATTCAAGACTTTGAAGATTATGTAAGTGTTTCAGAATTAAGTCCAAGGATTTTTGCATAGTCGTTTGACATTTAACATACTTAAAATGTAATATTTCAATACCCATTTTACTTTTTAGGTTCAGAGTGTTGATATTGCTGCCTTCAACAAAGTCTAACTGTCTAGCATCACTGGAAAGAATGAAACGAACTTCTGTCTCTCTTATTTGTTATGATGTATGGAACCATGAATAAATTACCGCAACAGAACTAAATTATGATTAAAAGTCATTTTCATTTTTATATTTTGGCCTGAGGTTCTTCAATTTGAAAATGAGAGTACACTTTTTCTTTTTATGGCAAGGTGCAAAAGACGCAGGAACATTGATACATCTTTTAAATGTGTATTATATGTTGTGTTTGCCTCTTTAACCCTGTGGAAAGGCAGTTATTATGAAATATTAAGCAAAATTTGGAACAATGCATGGAAACCCCCAAGATATTTGGTGATAGCTTCTGGAGACACACAACCTTATCTTGTCTCTTATGCTTCTGTCAAATTTTTTGCTATCCTTTAGTGCATAATATGAGAGCTGGAGAAAGCACCGGCATGTATAAATACAGTGGCAATAGTTTGACTATACTGGTCTTTACTTCTGTATCATAATCACAACAAAAGAAGTTGTGTTGGGTGTAGGTAACATAAATGATAACTAAGTTGTTAAAGTGGCGTCAGCTTGTATTAATCTCTCGACTAGGCACATAGTTCTTGCTTATAATAAATTCAATAACTCAAACTTAAAATAATTTAACATTGAAGTAAAGATAACATTGGGAAAAAAAAGAGAAGAAAAATGATATTTCAATTTCTGACTAAATGAAACATCACATTAAAAATTGGTCATATGTCAGCTACCAAGAGGCACTGAATATTAAGCTTGTATCACATTTTAGTGCATTTATCACAAATATATTGTAATAATAATTGGGTAATTGTCTTCATTGACGATTAAATATTAGTTGGCCTGCCACTGTAAGAGGAAATATCAAATAAAAAAGAGGTGTCAACAGCTACATGGCATTCAAGCCATACTTCATGATTTTGAAGAAATAACAATGTAAAAGAGAGCTGTACATCAGAGGTCTGAAAGTTCACATTGCCCAATTCTGCCAGAGAGAGATGGGCAGGCAGATGTTTGAGACCCCTGCTGCACATACAGATATGAGGGCGTAAGTTCAAACCTTTAATGCAGGAGCACCAGATCCACTGGTACTTTTCTCTAACCGCTCTTCTCTTATTCTAGCTTGTTCAATCTTACGCTGAACCCTTTCAGGATTAGCTAAACCCCTCGAGTCATTCAATTTTGCACGCTTTTCAGCAGCCTCTGCAAGCTGACGACGTCTTGTTTCCTGAAACAGAGAGCTATCCATAGAAAATGAAGGAGACCCAATTTTAAACTTCTATTACTGTTCCAGGATACAACCATTTAAAAAAACGTAACATCTCTCAGGCATAAAAATTTGGAACAAACCACCATCTGCACAGTGCGAGAGCCATGGATGGTAAGAAAATTGGAATATCAAAATGAAATCCATACAGGAAGGCCTAAAGAATCATTGCCACGAAACTATGAAACCTCTTAGGAAAATTTTCATAAAGTTACAGGTCTGCATTAAAATATTAAGGCTTAACCAATGAATTGAATTTCGGCTAATTATGGCTTTAAAAACAAAATAAAACAGGACAGGTATTCTCACTGGGTCGGGAGACAGCAACTCTTCTTCCGAACTCGAACTGAAGCAAGATGAACAACATCCACCCATGACTGCCTATATTTGTTGTTTGTTGACCAAACAGTATTTCTGTATTTTTGTTGCTGTTCAGAGCATAACAACTGACGTTGTTGATCAAACAGGAACTTCGCACTTCGCAGAATCTCGACGTCACATCGCGTCACATATGAAAAACTTATTAGGAATTTAATCAATCAGGCAAGTGTTGACAACGGTTGACAACACGTTAACCCAAACTATCTCAATCAATTTGAGCAATCTTGTAAGTGGAAAATAAAGTAAGAATCGGATGTTTTAAAAATTGTATCCGTTTTTTCTGTAGATTTTGTGCAGATCTTGGTTTCGTGCTTGTCCCCTTAATTTTATTTTCGCTAGATTTCTCATCTCTTCTATATCACAGCTTTAGCTGATCACCGGCCATCGTTCGAAATAGAAGGCCGCGTACAACAATCGTGCAAACTTATATTCCTAAAGCAAAACATAATGTATCGGCACATTCCCATTAAAAACTCTAATGTTATCTAATAACGTATCTGTGGGACTCAATTTTAGCCTTTCACCTTTCGAAATGAGCTAAGAGGTGCTACGTTGAAACGAAAAAGACAGATTTTACCATTATTGCATTGTTGATAACCCATGTTTAGTGTCCGCCATGTTCCCGAGAGCTGAGAGTTAATGTGAGGTGTAGTTACGTTAGTTTATTATGATGTCTCTCATATCGTCAGCTATATTTTGACGAAGTGTACGTATACTTGCCCTAAGATGTGAAGTACGGTGCCATTTAAGTCATCAATCAAATTGTCTACCCTGCCTGCAGTGGGCGAATCCAAGTGCCTCATAGGCCGTGAGATTCCGACAGCTCAACATGGCTGACAACATGAGTCACAATTCAGCCCAAAGTAAAGATAAAGTGCGGCCAGGGAGTACGCCGGACCGTGAGGACGCCGTTCAAGAGCGCAAGAAGACTCCGTCGTTCCAGATCACAAGTGTCACAGTAGCAACTCGTGTCAGTAATGATGGTGGCGAGGACTCTGCAGACGACCTGGACGATTCGCGGACTGACGACATCTCGGAGGCCGTAGACGCATCCAGGGTGACGGATTTAGAAACACCCAGCTTTAGTGAAGAAAGTTTTAGTAAAGAAGATGTTTTCTTCAATACCTCAGCAGCAGCGCTTGGGTCGGCACCTGTCATACCAACCAGTTCTCAGTACGGTCTGGCCATTGTTGCAAACTTGGAAGGGGATACTGCAGGTACAAGCTCTCCAAATTGCATCAATAGTGTGAACGCCAATGATGTTCATGTTACTGCTTCAGAAGCTGGAGGCGTTCTCAGCATTGTAGCGAATAATAAACAGAACGAAGCTGATAATAGCCACAATCATCCTGGACGTAACGAACGATTTAAGGTTGTGAAGATTGAGAGTACAGAACCATTTAAGCGTGGAAGGTGGATGTGTATGGATTATCTTGATCATACAACTCAGCAACAGCAACCACCCCAGCCGCAGCAAGCACCCCAGCAGCAGCAAACACCCCAGCAGCAGCAAGCACCCCAGCAGCAACAAACACCCCAGCAGCAGCAACAGCAACAACAGCTAATGCAACAGCAGCACCAACAGCAGCAACTTCAACAGCAACAAACACAGCAGACTATTCAACCTCTCCCTCAACAACAACTGCAGCAGCAAGTGAATTTAGTACAGCACTCGTTGCCTAAAACGGACTGCAATGAAGTGATTGGATCAAATATGGGAATGCCACAGTACTCTCAAGACCCAGGAGTTATGATGAATGACAGTATTGTGAAAAATGTTGGTGCTGAAGAACATCAAAGTAATGTTTTAGATCCCAGTGTAATTGCGCAGATGGCTAGTAATATGATTGCGCCTGTCTCTTCACCAGATCAACATCAACAGGCATTATTGGCATCCCAGAGGCATCAGGTTGCCCAACAGAACATTGCCATGGGACAGATGCCAACTAGCAGTTATCAGCCTATGGCTGGGCAGTCTCTCCCCCATGTCACTATTCCTAGCAGCCAGCCTCAACAAGTGGTGATGCAAGGGCAACAAATTGCTCAAACAATACCTCAGCAAATGGCGCAAAGTTTCCAGCAACAAGCTGGCTCTACTGCAGGATTGCCTCAGCAAATTATCCAACCGCAGCATCCTCAGAGTATGACTCAGGTTCCATATCAGACACAACAAGTGTCTCAGCACCAAAGTTTACCTCAGCAACAATTACAGCATGTAATTCAAGTTCATCAGCAGCAATATCAGCAACAATCCATACCTCAAATGCAACAGCTGCAACAGCAAATTCATCAACAGCAACTTCAACAGCAGCAGCTTCTTCAACAGCAATCTCAACAACAGTTGCAACACCAGCAGTTACATCAGATGCAGCAACAGCATCAAATGCAGCAGCAGCAGCAACAACATCAAATTCAACAACAGCAACTCCAACAGCAACAAATGGCTGCGGCAATGCAGCAACAACAACAGCAGCAGCATCAAGTTTTACCTCAAGTGCCTCAACAGCCTCCTCACAGCACAGCCCAACATTCGGTAATTCCACAAGTGGTTCAGCAGCAGGGAGGGCACATGTCTGCACCGGCTCCTCAGTCACAGTATTACAGCCCGCAGCAGGGGCCCATCATCCAGCCAAAAGTAGTTACAATTCAGCAAGCACAGGCTGGTGGATATCCAACTCAAACTTCCATGACTGTTACTCAGACTCAGAATGTTAATTCTACAACTCACCTACCTACAATGTCTCAAGGTGCATCAATGCCTCAGCAGTCCATCCCACAGTCCATTGCTCAAGCACAGTCCCTGCAGGCACAATCACTTCAAGCTCAGCTCCCACCCCAGCAACATCAACATCAACAGCACCCTCATCAGCAACCTATTCAAATGACGGGACAATCACTGCAGCAGATGCAGACTTTAACACAAGGCCAAAGTTTACCTCAGAATCTTACAACAAGCTCGGTCCCTCCCTCCGGTCCGCAGCAGCAACAGATTCCCCACCAGCAATTGACTGGACAGTCATTGCCAGCGATGCAGCAGATTGCTTCAACGCAAAATATGACCCAGGGTGTGCCACCACAGAATGTGCCACAGTCTGCACCTCATCCTCAAATCACCACTCAGTCGCTGCCACCATTGCAAACCATGGCCCAAATTCAGAATTTGCCTCAAAATATCTCTCAAAGTTCGGTTCCACAACCTGCACCCCAACAAGGGCAAATGGGTATAGCACAGCAACAGATGATGCCTATACAAATGCAGCAGGGTCAGAGCAATTTACTTGCTGCTCAACAACAGCAGCAGCAACAACAGCAGCAGCAACAGCTTCAACAACCTCAACAACATTATCCTATGGCATCAAGTGCAAGTCCTCAGGCGTTTTCAAATCCGTCTGTTAGTTCCTCAGCTTCTATTATGTCCCCACATTCAGGAAGTGCTGTCCCTGTAGCTCCCAGTGGTGTGTCAAATGTTTTGGATACTGTGACTGGAATTGTTATGGGAACAGTGAACAATCCTATAGAACTTCAAGGTAGTCAAGGAGCGATAGGAAGTAATAATCATACTGGCTCTGCGACAGGACCTGCCAGTGCTCTGCTGGAATCACTCGTGGAAGCCACACACGCTGTTGAGGAGGTAGCAGCTGGCAGCACAGATGACACAGAAAGGTGAAAAACCAATGTCAAATTTTAATATTTAAAGAAAAAAAAATGTTCTTTGTTTGGGAAGTAAGAATCGTTTCTTTCTTGACTATACCCCACTCTGATAAAAAAAAAATTGACAGTAGGAAATTGTTAAGTTCTCTTAATGACTTCAGTATTCCCCTCAACATGTTTTGTCTTTTTAATTTGTAGATTTGTAGTGCAGAATGTATTCATAGACATTTTTTTGTTTGTTTTTACAGTGCATCGGGAACAAATGCTGTCGCTATCGACAATAAGATAGAACAAGCTATGGTAAGTTACAAATTTAGTGATTTTATTTTTTCAAATTTTAATTTTGGCTTAGTCCTTGCCCTGTACTTTTTCTATGAACCTTCATCCTGTTCATATTTAGAATTCAGTACTTTGTTCATGTATATCATTGTCTGTAGATCGCTTGAAAATTGTAATGATGTCAAGTACATTCTATGTGCATAGGGATAGAAAATCATTTCCAGGCCTTCAGATTTGATCAGAAATGTTTGCATGGGTTGTTTTATGGTGTTTTGGGTCTTAAGAGATGATATAAGAACGAAAAAAATCGGAGATTTGCATCTAAATAGATGTCCTTGTTAGTCTCATGGGCACAAAAGACATGGTGCTGAGTGCTGAGATCATGAGCAGATTCTTTCTGATCTATGTTTGTGAGATAACTATCTGAGATACATTATCTGAGATGTATTGATTGATGATTGCTGTACCCTTTTAAATGCCTTTCTTGTCACTTATTATGTTAACTAGTTTGTATCCCAAGAGAGTAATATTTGTTTTTGCTTCTCTATTTTCAGGATTTAGTGAAGAGTCATCTTATGTTTGCAGTGCGAGAAGAAGTGGAAGTGCTGAAGGAGAAAATTGCGGAACTTATGGATCGTATCAGTCAATTAGAGTTAGAAAACTCAATTCTTAAGGCGCATGCCACACAGGAAACTCTGGCCCAACTTAATTCTAACAGTGGCAGTAATGTTCAACCACAGGGTCAACAAGCGTCTGCGTCACAGGGACAGTCACAGCAGACGCCTCCCCAGAGCACTCAGCCCCCGCAGCATCAAAATGGGTCATGAAGCTTGTATACTGATTCTATTTCAAGTGTAAGATGTGATATACATTGGCCATTGAGCACTGGCTGAAATCCAGTTGCGTACTTGCCTGTGGTGTAAAAGTGAATGCTGGGAATGCTAGCACCCTGTAGTGATGAATTTATTAATTGCCAAGTAGATGAAGGAAATCTGCTGAGGTTCTTGTACCTAGACTGTGCTTGTACTAATTTTAGAGTGATAGTATATTCCTCTTGGGTGAAGTCAGGCATCACTGCCTGTGACTGACTGCCTTTGTCGACAAGGTGTACACCAGCGACGACCAACTTTAGTATAATTGAAATACCAGCTGGTTCTGGAGCCAGAGATGCTGGTTGCATTTCATATTCATTTCCATTTATTTTAATTTTGCTCTAGTATCTTATTTTTGAACTGCATCTTGAATTTTCAAAGTCATTGTTAACACTATCGTGACCAAGGGATATGCATCATGTTCAGTATTGTGACGTGCATCAATTATGGCTTTCCAAATGTTTGAAACAAAACCTAAATATTCTGATAGGGACAGTTGTTAAAATAGCCTGATCAGCTCTATGTTTGGTTGGTGCTGTCCGCAAAAAAAAGCGAGTCATTTGTTAACACTAGTCAATACTGTACCGATCACCCCTCCTTTACTTAGGTTTTCAAACTTGGTTCTGCTGGAGTATTTCAAAAATTCAAATGCAAAAGTACAATTTTCATCTTGTTCTCTCTTAAAATTTAATAATTTTGTTTTGTATGGGTTTATTTTAACATGAGTCAAAATATAGTGATGATAGCATTTGTGATAAAGTGATTATATCTATTCACTTATGATAATCTTTGTCAAAAAAATGATTCTTATTTTTCAAAATTTGAGTCGTTAAATTACGCAGGACAATGTGGTACATAGTTTGAATATAATGGTACTACAATAATCCTAAATCTATTGTATAATTTTTCAAAGCCTTATTTGATGGACTAATGTCAAGCTAAACTCACCTGAAAATGACTCTTAATTTGATTTTCACTCTTTCTGTTTTGTGTAAATGGTCTTAATTTGTTTTTAGTCCAGTAAAATTACAAAACTCCTGCTGTCTAGAGTTCTGATCGGCAAACACTATACAGTTCTGTAATTCGTTTCCTGGTTTTCTATATCATTCTTTGTTTGCAGGTTGTGTGTACTTAAACTGAACAGTTACGTTTTGAGTCTTGTTTTTAGGTAAAATATTAGTACCTACCAATTGTCTGAAATTTTGTTGATTAAAATCAGTTCACTTATTTTTAATACATTTTGTTTTCTTGATTAGAGGACAGCCAATGCTTTTTCTACTGTTTGACTGAGGAGTTTGGCATACCTTTGAAGTTGATAGCTCTAGTCGTTGTTTATAAGACTGAATTCCAGACAAATCTTGGTTGCCTCTAGTCCTGTCAAGTGGTATCTCTCTTAGGTTTCCAAAAGTATTTCTCATCAAACAGCAAACCACTTATCAATGTTTCTGTATTCTGTGACCAGTGCATCCAATGTTAGGAGAATTGAGTAGACTATACCTGCAGGAGGGGTGATTTCGGAATGCTTAGTGGAAATCAAAGGAATTGGAAGCCAGTGTGCCATAGGTGTTGTCAGTTGGGAAATAACTGGTATTAGTCAGTGTTCACAATCTTAATGCTGAAATTAACTTCCTTCACAAACTTCGAGATTGCAAATGAAACATACCATCAGAGATGATGATGTTTGTATTGACTGCTATTTTGGATCGGTTGTAAAGCTGAGGTACTAAATTTATTTTGCAGCTAAAAATGTTTGCATTGTGATTGCAGAATAGAACATTGCAAACACCTGAATGTTGGCGTTATGAAGAGCTGTATGGCTTATTGTTCTTCATCTGTCATATTGTATGTCAATTCAGCGGATGGTGCACATTCCATTAGTTTTGATGCAAGCAAATCCATCTGGGCTAACACAGGAGCAGAATTTTAACTTAATGTCGTTTGATCTGCAACCGATTGCTGACGTGGCAATACCATCAGCTTCTATTCTTACCTCAAGAGTAAGAATCCTCTGGCTTTGAAGCTTCGGAGTAAGATGTTTGTATGGTTTATTTCAGTATTTGACTTGTTCTGCGTTTCGCAAGCATTCAAAGTCATGAAGGCTGTGTTAGTAATGTAGTTAGTTTAAGATGATAATTTTATGCCTTTCAATGGGATAGTAAAGTTAATCTACCCCGATTTCGAGTCCTGATCCATTTTGAAGAAATGTTAAAAGATGTTATAAATGGAGCAATTGTAAAGACATTTCTGATTGTGTCATCAGAATGGAGAATTGGGTGGTATAGCTGTGACAAGTTCGAAAATTGAGATCTGCTTGACATACCACCACTTCTGCCTCTCAGTCACCAAAATTGTTTTATCTCACAGGCTAAGAGCATTATGTGCTTTGATCATATACTTCATGGTATGTTCTAATTATTTTGTTTGTAGCTTCATCTGTCATAGTTTTCATGGGCAAATAATTTTTTATTTTAGTTGAAATAATCACTGTACTGTGACAGCACTGCTCTATCTAACATTACATTTTTGAAAATTAATGTAAATGCTTTTCTTTACTTCCATGTTTTACTGTATCCTTTGCTTCAGTTAGGTGCCAACAGCTTTTATGAGGTGAACAGAACTATCTGCTTTTATTATTTTTAAATTGAATGAAACAGTTGATCCTATGATGCCCAGCTTGAGTGAATCTCTAAAAGGGAAATTTCAATTTAAAAATCAGTATTTGTTTGCATAACTTGCTTCATCCTTCAAGTCACTTTTAATTCTGTGAAGAGTTGTTGTATTCCTGCTGTCTTTCTTTTCTAAACTGAAATAATAATTTTCCTCGGTATGTGAGTGGTGTGGATTCACATATGTAAACCAGCTCTTTTGAAGAATCGATTCAGAGGTTCTGCATCTTTACAATACTTTCTTTGCTAAATATTTCAAGTGTCAAACTTGTGCTTCCTATGTGACCATAAATTGTCAAATTTCGCAGAGACTGCTCAAAGTATTTAAGTTTTGCCTTCAGTGTACAGAGCCCAGTCAAGAAATCCTCCAGCCTTGAAAGTTATGGAGCCTACTTTTTTAATTTCATCACAAATAATGAAATTTTAGGTTTGCTCTTCAATTTTTTTTGAAGGATGCCTGGAGTTCTTTAACATTTTGTTTGTTGGGATCCTGCTGTTTTACTTTCTCCCACAAAGGGAGCAGTCTCCTCAGATTCCTTATGGTGTACAAGGTCGGAGTCAGTGCAATGTTTTTCTTGGAGGCATTGTTTTAGTTGCTCCTTCAAACATAAGTTGTCCTGCTGCAATCCATGTTCTTGATTGTACTGAATTGTATTGTTCTAAATAGAGCTGATGGCCAATTTATATATATAATGTGATATGTTTTGCTATGATTGATTTTTGTGAGGCTGAATAAGCATCTTTCAAGTTGTGTTTGGGCCTGAACATTTTTAAATGCTATCTTTTGCCCTCAGTTCCCCCCCCCCCCCCCCCCCCAAATGAAAAACGTTCTACAATAGATGATGTCAATCTTCTTAGACTCTTTCTAAAAAGATGTGAGTACTGTCGAGCACATATGAGCGCTCCACGCACTTTTTACAGGCATTTCAACGTTCTGTTAAAAAATTTTGCCACCAATATGTTGTTGAATTAAGAAGGGAAGGTTCTACATAAGCAACTAATAGAGATTCGGTTCTGTTCACTTTTCTAAATTTACATTTAGAAATTATTTGACTTACTTTAACTTGTATCTCTGGTTAAATGGAATCTTCGTGTGAAGTCTGGAACGAGATTATTTTTACGTAGAAGTACTTTGACCAGAACTAAACTGAAAATTGAACTTTTTACAGTGAAATCATTGTATTGTAAATAGATATTGAAATTTTTAATATATGCATATAAATATACATTTATAAATATATTTAAAATTATTTTTTATGTATCCTGGCAGTTGTGATTTTAAGATATTGGAGAGCATTGTGTGTGAGAGCTTGTGTGTATATGTGTTTGAATATCTGAATAAGTGGAATTAATAACAAATCTGCAGTCTCATTTTTTCCTTGTCTGTTTTCTGTTGTTTTTTTTCTCTTTCTTTTTTTTTCTTTTTAAGTGTCTTAAGCTAAAGATTGTACATACCAAGATGCAGGAATTATGAAAGATGGTTCCTCATTTGTTATTATTGATATTAATAAATAACTATTCGCTTCATAAAATTGCTGGTTATTTCATTTGCTTTAGACATCAAATTATAAACGTTTCAAGTCAAGAGGGATTTGGTACTTCCAGATTTGTTTTGCTGTGCACCTCGGTCAGCCAAACAGTGTCTTAGAATCATCAGTCCTTGATAATCAAGACGGTTTCATTGAACTCTTCTTATTCGGTTGACGGCTCTTTGGAATAAAAGTGGAGTCCGATAAATGCTCTCATTACTGAGCGAGCATTGCTGCATTCAAGGAAAATATCGATTCCTGAAATATTTTTATATTTTTAGCATCCAAAAACTCCCCGAAGTGTAAACCCAAAAATAACATTGTTCTCAACTGTTTTAGTAAACATCTTGCTTTCATTACAGAACCCAGCTCTTTGAAAGTTAAGGCATTGTGTCGAGACCTCCCTTGTCGCGATGTCACATCAATACACAAAGAAATTTATCGGGCATTAATGTCTAGCAAGCAATTTTCTGTTCCCACATTTCTTTTTTCTTTTAAATTTAAATCTACGCATTAATATATCACCTGGTGATAATTTTTTTTAAAAAAGTTGTTTCGGCGCACAGGCTATATTTGAGCGCCATCACATGCGGACATCACGTGACAACGGAGTCGCCCCTCATTGGCTCATTAGTGGCACAGGCTGGTGGAATCTTGTGCAGTTTTAAGTTGGTACGATGTTTTACTCACAAAGATCAAGGCAGCCATGGGCTGTTTATGTTTACCCTTAGTACTGTGACCTGTTTGTGGCATTTGTGGCTTGTTTTTATTTTGAAATGTTTATGAATTGTTGCAATTCAGTGAGTCGTATATTTCAACGCCAGATTGTTTATGGCACTTCCAGATGTATTTCTACTTTGGGGAGGACCATATTCGCTCTGTCTTCAGGTAAATTGGGACGTAACCTATGCAATGTAATGATATTGTTGTGATAGCTGTTTTATAATTTGGTGGGGATTAGCACTTAGTGCAAATTATTTTGAAATAAGTCTACTGTGATAATTTTCAGGGCGTGGAAAATGCGGTGTGGCTGTAGTTCGAGTGTCCGGTCCCCAGTGTGGTGCAGTCCTTTCAGCTCTTGCCGGTGAAAAGTGTTTGGCCAAGCCCCGCCTCGCACAGCTACGGGTCCTACGTGATCCTCAGTCCAAAGAAATGTTAGACAAAGGCATTGTGCTGTGGTTCCCAGGTCCGTTCATACATTTTATCCGACTGCCGTTGCTACTTTCTGGATGGCATGTCTTACTGAGCTTCCTGTGTCTCCCTGTCACCTCCTCCTGTCACAGGTCCAAGAAGTTTCACAGGTGAAGACACATGCGAATTTCAGGTTCATGGAGGCTTAGCAGTTGTAAGTGGTCTCTTGGAAACCCTTGGCAAGATGCCAGGTCTATTTCCTGCTGATCCAGGTGACGTATTGATAGTGTACATTTCATTGTACTTCTATGGCTACAGAGGGAACTATTGTAACAGTATTTTATTGTGTACTTAGGTGAATTTTCCAAGAGGGCATTTTTCAATGGTTCCATGGACTTGACAGAAGCTGAAGGATTGGCAGATTTAATTCATGCTGAGACAGAAATGCAACGAAAGCAAGCATTGCACCAAATGAGTGGATCACTTCACACATTGTACAATAGATGGAGAACGGTCCTTTTGCAGGTTTAGTTTGTTTTCCTGATCTGGTACTCAAACATTTTAAATGTTGCAATTTTTTTGTTGTCTGAGGAAACTGAGAGACTTTTCAGCACGAAATTTGACCAGAATGTATCAAGGTGGGTTTACGCTCGTTGTGTCACTGGCGACTAGTTGTAGCTTGCTGGGAGAGGGTTGGATGAGGGTTGCTGTGACCCTCCCCACCTTTCTCTCACCAGGCTACAACTTGTTGCCAGTGACACAACGAGCGTAAACCCACTTTTATTGATCCAAATACTTACTCTTTTCCAGAGTCTGGCCCATGTGGAAGCTTATATTGATTTTAGTGAAGATGAAAACATCGAGGACGATGTAATAAATCGTGTGGAAATCTCTTTAAAAGAAATTATGCAGGAAATACAGGTACTAAAATGTGCCGTAAAATCAGATTTTTATCAAAATATGTTTCATGTTGTTGTTGTTTGTCTCTTTTTTTTCTTTTTGGGTGGGTGGGTGCACGAATGGCAATGATGCATGTTCTCTGTTGCTGTTTGATTTGTGTTTCAGCTGTTGACAGAACTTACTGTGGTGACTTAAAGCTCTTTAATCTTTATTACCAGATTCATCTTGCAGATGGATGTCGAGGTCAGCGACTACGAGAGGGAGTATCAGCAACAATTGTTGGAGAACCTAATGTTGGGAAAAGTAGTTTGCTGAATCTATTGTGTATGTCCAGTTTCAGAGCATTCACTTATTGTGAACTTAACTGTTTTTGGTTGCCTCATACAGAACATTTGTTTTAGGTAAAAAGCCTGCAGCAATAGTCACCTCAATTGCAGGTACTACTAGAGATGTAGTCGAACAGTATATTAATGTCGGAGGCTATCCTCTATCATTGGCGGACACTGCTGGCCTAAGAGGGGAGGCCTCAGTCTGTGATGTTGTTGAAAGAGAAGGAATGGCTCGTGCTAGACTATGTGCCCAGTCAGCTGATATTGTGCTGTTTGTTATTGACTCCAAAGACCTGCTCAGTAATAATGATTGGCTTCAAAATCAAAGTTTTGAAGCTTTTGAAAAATTTGTGGAAGCTTACTTGTCACAATTAGATTTGGGAGTGCTTTTCAGTGACAAGCCTTGCATCAGGGGCAATCACCTGAAACAATCAGTGTAAGTTACAGCTTAAATTTTGAATGTCTCCATGCTTTCTTTCATTCACAACATAGGATTTTGTTTAATTGAGGATCAACTTGCAATTTATATTTTGTTGTGTCATTTCTTCAGGGATCCCTCTGCATCAAAACATTGCATCATAATTTTGAGCAAGATTGATTTGATTGAGGACCGAAATTTATTGAAGTCTCTTGATCACCTGAAGAAAGAATTCCTGAATGTAGTGCCTCTTTCATGCTTATCAGTTGAAGGACTACCTGATTTATTAGTCAAACTAAAACTCTTCTTGGAATACTTGTAAGTTGGGCTGCATTTTTTTTTTTTGTTGAATGAGAAAAAATTTTCATACTTGCATTTTTTTTTTCTGTGAAAGAGATGTTGTTTTACATTTCAGAACTAAATGATGTTTTTAAAGAGTTTTTTTCTTCTTTTTTTTTAAATTTGCCTCTAATTTTATGCATTGCAATTGTTTAGGTGTGGAGATCCTCATTGGGAAAGTCCAGCTTTAAGTCAAGTGAGACATCGCAAGCATTTAACAGACACCGTTGAACATATTCAGAACTATCTGAGTGGAATGAATGCAAAGCCTTCTTTTATAGATGATTCGATTGATAAGTGTCACAGGAGTACAGATCTAGCAATTACTGCTGAAAATCTTAGGAGGGCTGCTTATCACTTGGGAAAAATAACAGGCCATGTTACAACTGAACAGATTTTAGATATTATTTTTAGAGATTTTTGTATAGGTAAGTGATGAATAAACAATTGCTATCAGGCAGAAAAATGTTTTATTTCAGATTTCACATTTATATGAGTAAGTCTCCATTTTCACTCATCTGATTCATTCATCGTTGACTAATAGTAGTTTTAAATAATATTTTGTTCATCTATATTTGGAAGAGCTCTGTGTAGAAGCTAGGTCATCACTGAATGAAGATTCACTTCGAATGGCTCTAACTTCTCTACGCACTTCTTGAATAGCTTTTGCTAGTGCCTCTGGGTGTACACCTGCTTCACACAATCTGACGCAAATTGAAAGTGACTCAGAATCCAAACCAGTGTTCAGAAGCCGAGAAATCTGCGATAGAACTGCTAAAGCCTCTCTTGCTTGTACAGCTGTCATTCGCCCAGAGACGTCTGCCATCTGCAGACGACAAATCAGGTTATTAACGCACCACAAGGGATCACACTACAGAAGATAATTCCACCAAAAACTACATCAGAAAAAATTAGTTTTGTGGTTTTGACAATTCAGCAAAAAGAGCGATGAATTATCAAGACTGAGTCAAATTTCATAGAACCATAACCTGATCAAACAGGACAACGTACATTTAAATATTACGGAGAAAAGAGTATAGTTAAGCCTCTCAAGCTGTTGATGGTTCTCTCACTGCAATGATGTCTCTCGTACCCGTCTGAATCAATCAATCAATCCGATGTATTGTTGTATAAACTTGTGATATTTTTTTTCGCGATTTTTTCGAAACAAACAACAGGCGACACTTCGGTTCTACGTTCTACCAACACGTGTGGCAAAAATAATGATCATCACACTGGCACACAAAAGATTCTTTTACATTCTAAATGGCTATAATATTTTTTTAAATCAAATATATGTGCAAATTAGCGTTTTTCACCAACATTTTTAAAAACTTCTGACATAGTGATACCTGACCAAGCCGATATCTTTTTCGGTATCCAGGGCGAACATTGCTTGCCCTGTGTTTGGTTTTGTACTCGGCATAAACAAAGTGTGCACGATGGCGGTACGTATTTAATTTGTGAAAAATTCCATGAAAATTCAATTAATGAACTTGTAAATGATAGTATTTTATTCTTTCCCTCTCGTTCTCTGTCACCAATCTTCCCTAGGAGAGCGCTATAGTCGTTTTTTGTTGTTGTTCTTGTAGTACTCTTATGACATAATCTGGGACCCTGCCCATGCCTCCAAATAATGGCAAAAGCTTCATTCGATTTCTGCTACCTCTTTCAATTTGAATTTGCTTTATTTACAACTATTGTTTTCATATTGGCAATGCCACATGAAGTTAACGATATCAATTGATACCGTCATCATTTACTTGCTTGTTTTCATGTTACCGCGGCTGTTTATTAAAATCTAACCTACAATCACTATTGCCGGTCTTCAAAATGATCCAAGTTTTCACAACGTTCGTTGTCCACAGTCCATTGCTGCTGCTAAGGTGCAGGAAGTCCGAGAGATCACTCGCATTGAGAGAATTGGTGCCCATTCCCATATCCGTGGTCTTGGTTTGGATGACAGCCTTGAACCCCGTAATGTGAGTAGGACTGCATACATTACATGCCCTCTTCGCAAGTGAGAAGGAAAATGAATTTTAATATTATTCACTTATTTTTAGGTATCTCAAGGAATGGTGGGGCAGCTGACTGCTAGACGAGCTGCTGGAGTTGTGCTTGAAATGATCAAGGAAGGCAAAATTGCTGGCAGAGCTATTCTCCTTGCTGGTCAGCCAGGAACAGGTAATTAATCATTGACGGCTGCTGTGTAGTGGATTCTTTGATGAATGTGTGATTTCGGAAATTATCAAAAGCTTTCCTTTTTTCTGTAGGGAAGACAGCAATAGCTATGGGTATGGCTCAGGCCCTTGGACAGGATACACCGTTTACCAGTATGGCAGGTTCCGAAATATATTCTCTTGAGATGAGCAAAACTGAGGCCTTGACGCAAGCTATCAGAAAATCTATTGGTGTTCGCATCAAGTAAGTGTCATCCATGATGTAGATATTTACAATCAAGTTGCCCTATACATTGGTTCTGCTTTGTAATTTCAAAGATATGAAAATGATAGCAGAGAAATTTTCTTCACTTCTTGCTCTTCACACTGTATCTCATTTGGCAATAATTATGGTGATGTTGATATGAGAGGCCTGAATTTCTTCAGCACTTTCTGTCGTAATACGGCCAAAGTACTGCAATGACAATTATTTGAATAATTTTTATTTTGTTACCAAATCATACCTTGCATTTGTGATTCAGTATTTCTTCTAAAGTCCAGAATTGTTTTGAATTTATTTTCTAGGGAAGAAACTGAGATCATCGAGGGTGAGGTAGTCGAGGTTCAAGTTGATCGCCCTGCCACTGGAGTTGGAACCAAAGTCGGGAAACTCACCCTCAAGACAACAGAAATGGAAACGATCTATGATCTGGGTGGGAAAATGATAGAGTGTATAATGAAAGAAAAGGTAATGAATATGTTGTAAGGCAATAAGTTGATTTATTGATCTTATGTCCAGACATAAACATTTTTGTTTTCATACTTAAGGTACAAGCAGGAGATGTCATCACAATTGATAAGGCCACTGGCAAAATCAGCAAATTAGGAAGGTCTTTCACAAGAGCACGCGACTATGATGCCACAGGACCACAAACCAGGTTGGTCCACAGCATCTTGAATCTTAAATGACTATTTTACTTAAATGACCTTAAGAGAAGTTATTGTCTCATGAATATGTCCAACAGGTTTGTTCAGTGTCCTGAAGGAGAGTTACAGAAACGCAAAGAGGTTGTGCACACTGTGTCTTTGCATGAGGTAGATGTAATAAATAGCCGAACTCATGGTTTTCTTGCCTTGTTCTCTGGTGAGTCAAATTTTATCACCATTCAATATTTATATATGCTCCATGAATTGTTGTAAATAATTTAGTCGTTTTGTGTGATTGTGATAACAGGCGATACGGGTGAAATTAAATCCGAAGTACGAGAACAAATCAATGCTAAGGTAGCAGAGTGGAGGGAAGAAGGCAAAGCTGAGATCGTTCCGGGTGTTCTGTTCATAGATGAGGTGATACATTTAAAAGAACTTTCAATTGTTTGTGTATTTATTTTTTAAGTGACTAATTATTTTATGTTATTTAACTTTAGGTCCATATGTTAGATATTGAGTGCTTCTCTTTCCTTAACCGGGCCCTTGAGAATGAAATGGCTCCTGTTGTCATAATGGCTACTAACAGGGGGATTACTCGTATTCGTGGGACAAACTATATGTCTCCTCATGGCATTCCTATTGACCTGTTGGATCGGATGAATATTGTTGCAACAAAGCCCTATGAAGAAAAGGAACTGAAAGAAATTCTGAAAATTAGGTCTCATTTATTTTTCTTACTTAGGTCTTCTTGTAATTCTTATAAATTCACATGAGGTATCTAAAATTTTTAACCAACCCATTTATTTTAAAGGTGTGAAGAGGAAGACTGTGAAATGGCTGATGACGCTCTCACAGTTCTCACCCGAATAGCTGGAGAAACCTCTTTGCGCTATGCTATTCAACTAATTACAACTGCTGGTCTTGTGAGTCGCAAACGGAAAAGTAATGAGGTACTGTAATTAATTTTGCTAACTTTGTTTTTACAATATGCATATTTTTATGTAGTATACTTGAGAGAATAATCCGTTTGTCTTGTGCTCAGATTCAAATGGAGGATATCAAGCGAGTGTACTCTTTGTTCCTGGATGAGAATAGATCCATGCAGTTCTTAAAGGAATACCAAGATGAATTCATGTTTAATGAAATGGGTTAGTTCTTAGCTTACGATGCATTTGCTCAGTTTACTTTAACTTAAGGATGCATACCTGATGTTCACTCTCCAAAATTCTGTTATTTCTTACAGTTGGCGATGCATCAGAACTAATGGAGGTAACTGATGGTTGAAGTTTAAATTGGCTCCTCTTGTACTTGCGTGTCCTAGCACATAATTTATTTCGATTCCATTTGATGTTAAGCCCTTCACATTAGTGCAGCATTGTAAATTTCAGGCTTTCAAACCAATCTGGTTGCTTATTGTTTTTTCAGTACTATCCATTGTGCATTTCAGCTCAGTTAGCTTGTTTAAGAGTGTTACTGTACGAGTTTTATAATTTTCTGATCATTATGAAAGGTGTAAGTAAATTGATTACCACACTAATGGGTCCTTTTTCATTTTACTCCAATCCTCAAAGAAACTTAACAAGGTGAAAATTAGGCACCAGCACGGGGCTGGTGAAATGTAGCCTACTCGTTCTTTACCAGGAGAATAATTATT
>CABIKL010000092.1:0-32526 GCA_902196195.1 Aptinothrips rufus | reverse complement strand
CCAAATTTGTCATAAATTTATTACAAATTTCGCCAAACATGGTTAAATTTGTGGTAAATATGACCGTTTCTCGCGGGAGATCTTTAGACCTGGCTCAGGAAGGCGCTCCCCAAACCTCGAATTTCTTTTTTACAGTGCTGGTCGTCCCTGGTGCTTTGATAGTTGCGTCAAGCGGCCACAGGGTGTCTAGCTGGTCGCATTTATTGTCCGTATTGAACAGGGACGCCTGTTGCAGATCTTGAAGTGAGCGTGAACACCACCCCTCTCAGCCACAGCGCGGCGCGGCACAAGATGGCTGTGAAACCGAAGCGGACTCACGGGGCGCCTCGAAGAAAAAGAATACAGCAGGTAAGACGGGAGGTCTCAGTCCTCTAAAATGCAGTGCGGTACAGACAGCACGGTGTATTCATGTTACCTCTCTCTTTCTCTCTCTCTTTCTCTGTCCCTCCAGCTGTCAGCACTACCGCTGCCTGCCACTCCGGAGCTCAATGAGGACCTCAGTGGAACGGGAAGAAGCGCGACGCCTGACTTACCGGAACCAAGCTCGCGATTAGGTATTGAATTTGAGAGTTTTGAATTTATCGAATAAAGAATATATGGATGAGTTTTAAAACTGAGATCTTTACCGTCCAAGTGCTAGTAGATGTCGTTGGCTTCAAGTTAAGACAGTGGTTTTCTTTTTTTTACGAATCAATCGCTGTGTAGTGTATGTACTTTTGCATTAAGCATTCCTCCTTATCAAAAAATATCCTTTTGATATGCTGTTGTGCCTCTGAACGCAAAATTTTCACCCCTTTCGCAAGCGAACACTAACTTTGCATCTTTAAATTTTTTAAATTTCATTTTGAAACTCGAGAGTCAAAAAGTATTTTTGCTACTCAACCTAGCACTGCCACGCTAAGTTGCTTTTGCAGCAATTCACAATACATGCTATCGATTGGCTATTCATTCCCTGATACTAAGTAAATTTCTAAGTGGTTGTGTTCCTTATTAATATACCTTCTGACCTTTCTGTTGTATTGAACACGAAATGTCTGGAACACCTTATCATCAAGCATTCTTTAAATGTCATCGTTTATTAGAAAATAACATAAACGTCAACGTCATTCATAATTTTCAAAATGTATTTTGATTGATGCTAATATTTCTCACCACCCTACAAGCAAGCACATAACTTTGCTGCACCAAGCGCTGAGCTTAAAATGAACTTCATCTCTTCTATACGACTCGCTACTCTACCAACGACAATTGTTTGAAAACTTGTGAAATCTAGCATGCGATGGCACGGGACTGTACATTGACAGACCGATTCAATGACCTAGTCCTGGCCTATCTGTTTCACCCCGTGCCGTGTGTGTGTTGTGCTGCATGTTGTGCCCGTCATGCTTTGCACGTCACCCTGCCTTGCTTCTAGCGCCCGATGCCGCCGCCCCGCCCCCGGCCGCCATCACGCCCGCCCCGCCCCCGGCCTCCAGCACGGCCCCCGTCCCCGCGCCCCGCGCGCTCCCCGCAGGCCATCAGCTAAAGTCTGCGTCTCTTCCTCCGGGCGCAGCTCTTCGGCCGCCCCACGGCCTGCAATCGGCTCCGGGCGACGCCTCCGGGGGCAGCACCGCCTCCGGGGGCAGCGCCGTCACCGTCACCCGGAGCCGGTCCAGCGCGGCGTACCGCCAAGAGGCGCCGCAACCCGGAGCGACGCGACGCAGTGGCTCCTCGGACCAGCTCGACCGCCACGCCGCGCCACGCCCCGCCGCGCCCCGCCCCGCCGCGCCGCCCGCCCAGGACGAGGACGCCAAGCACAAGAAGGACGACCTCTCGTTCTTCGGCCGGCTGCTGTCGCGGCGCTCCGGCAAGAAGAAGAAGGGCGAGCGCGCGGAGCCCCCCGCCCCAGTGCTGCCCGCCGGGGCCGCGCGGGGGCCCTACTACAGCGTGTACGCGGCCAAGGAGGACGAGCGGCCCTTCGTCCCTGCGCGCCGCCTCGACGAGAAGGGCCGCTACGTGGCGGAGGCTGACGCCCCAGCCCCCGCGGGGCCGCCCACCGGCCCGACCACCGGCCCGACCACCGGCCCGCCCACCGGCCCGCTCACGTCGCAGTTCCTCTCCAAGCAGAGCAGCAAGATGGCGAGTGTGGCCCGCTCTGCGGCGCACAGCGCGGCGGCTCGCCAGCGGCTGGAGCCCATCACCATCTCCACGGAGGACGGCGAGGGCCGCGCCGAGCTCCGCGCCGAGCTGCGCACCACCAGCCCCCTGGAGGGCGTGCCCATCCCCGTCAAGCCCGAGCCCGCGTCCCGCATGCAGGTGTCCTACTCTACCTCTCCGCCGCCCCCGCACTGGCCCGCCCCCGCCCCCGCCCCGCCGCCCACCGAGACCAAGGTGGTGGAGCTGATCGAGAAGACCCCCGAGGCGAGGAGCATGTTCGAGCACGAGAGGCTCCGCGGCGAGCTCCGCGGCCGCCTGCCGGTGCTGTCCTCGTACCAGCAGCGGGTGGCGCAGCTGGGCGCGGAGTCCGCGGACGAGAGGGACTTCAGCTCGCTGGTCGACACGGCGAACGAGGACGCGAGGCTCCGGGCGGCGCGCGACCCGCCCAGCCTGCCCGTGGGCATCGGCCTCGACCCCGGGCTGCGCGCCGGGCTCACGCTGCCCGCCGAGACCTACAAGGAGGTCCTCAAGCAGTTCGACGACGAGATCAACACGCTCTCCCTCGACCAGTCGGAGGAGGCGCTCTCCGTCACCCCCGACTCCCTCGAGCCGTCAGCCCTCGAGCCCCCAGTCACCGAGCAGCCCCGCGCCCTCAGCCACATCCTCGCCGCAGTCCAGCCCGCAAGCCTTCTCAGGAGCTCGGAGGCGAGGCTGCCGAGTGCCAAGGGTAAGTCGTCCTCGCTGGAGAGCATAGAGAGCTTCCGGGAGCAGAGGCCCGCCTCCCCTCCACCGGCACACGGCCTCGGCCTCGGCCTCGGCCGCAAGAAGGCCTCGTCGAGCGAGAGCATCACCACGGGCACGCACCAAGTCACCATCCCACTGGGCTGCAGCGGCCTCGTCATCACGCAGCAGGTCGAGGCCCCCACCCCGACCTCTGCCCAGACCAATGCACCGGCCTCGACCCCGGCCCTGACCGACCCGGCTCCGAGCCCTGCAGCGGGCGAGGAGGCCGGGCCGGAGACCTCGCACTGTGTCACTGTCGCATGCGTGCCGGACCCGGCCCCGGCCCCGGCCTCGGACACTCCCCTCACGTCCTCTTCACCCCCCGCCGTCCCCGTGCCGTGTGTTGCCAGCACGCCGAGTACCCCTAGTGCCGTCACGCTTGTCAACCTCTCCAGCTCGCCCCTCACCAGCCCCGCCAACAAACCCGAACTGACGGAGAAACCAGACGGACCAGAGAAGACTGACAGACCCGATGTGCCGGCAGAGACTCAGCCCGAGCTGCCGCCGCGGCTGCCGGTGCTGCGGAAGAGCTTGCCGCCGCCCGCCGCGGAGGAGGCCGCCCCGCAGGTGCCCGAGTTCATGCGGGTGCAGCTCAACCGGGTGGACAGCAAGCCGGCCGTCAACGTGGTGCTCTCCACGGGCAGCTCATCCCCGGAGCAGCGGCGGGGCAGGAGCATGGAGGTGATCGACCCCTGGTCCGTGGAGGAGCCCGCCGGGGAGTCGTCGCCGGTCTCCCTGCTCGGCCTGCGCGTCAAGCTGCAGGACGACCTGGTGCCGAGGGAGGTTAAGACCCCCAGCGTGGAGGTCCCCGAGGGCAGGCCTGCCCCCCTCTCTCTGCCGCCGTCCCCGGCCATCCAAAAGTTCACGTCGGCAGCTAAGTCGCCGGTGCGGAAGCAGCCCGCCAAGTTCGAGTTCGCGAAGAAGCCACCAGTGTTCTCCGAAGACAACAATAACGTCATCATCGTGGAGAAGAAGAAGGCGGAGACGATCGAGGACGACTCCGTGATGATCCGAAGGAAATCGACGTCGCGCGACTCGCTGCAGTGGCAACCCGAGGACGTGGCCCGGGACGGCCAGAAGGACCCCGACAGGGACTCCATCAGCCCGGACGTGGTGCTGCGCAAGAAGTCGCTGCCCCGCGAGGCGGAGCGCTCTCGCGACGACACGCCCGAGCTCATGAAGGTGTTCGCGCGCCGCTCGCTCAAGGTGCGGGACTCGGAGGGCGAGCTGAGCGTGCAGAGTCTGTCGCAGAGCTGGGACTCTGTCCAGGACTCTGTCCAGGACTCGGTCAAGGACTCGGGGCTGTCCTCGCCACAGGACTCGCCTCACGGCTCGCCGCCCGAGCAGACGACGCGGTCCCGGGACAGCGACAAGGAGAACGACGGCGGCGAGTCGCCCAAGGAGGAGCGGAAGGCGATGACCGGCGTGGCGGCCAGGATCCAGCGCTCGCTCAGCACGGGCCAGGAGGTGCCCCGGCCCGCCGACATCCTGGCCGCCCTGCCCAAGGACAAGGGCGCTGACAAGGTGCGCCTCCGGACCCGCCAGCCCGACAACCTCATCACCAACGGCACGGCCCAGGAGAAAACGTCCTCCGGCGTGGCGCGCATGACTGCGCGCTGGACACTGCCCGCCGAGCCCAAGCAGGCCGAGCCCAAGGAGAAGCCTGCCGGCGACGAGGAGAGCCCCGTCCCCAGGTTCAAGCGCATCCAGCAGCGCAGGGACGAGTGGGAGCAGCGCGCCAAGGCCCTGCAGCGCGCAGCGCAGTGATCTAGTCTGGTGAGTGTGTCCTTCATCCAGAGAGCTTGGTAATCCGGTAGGACGGAGTAGACTGATACAGCGAGTGGCAGTTGCCTTGGTCAGTCCATACCCCTCGCGTCGCGCGGGGGAGTTTCAATCTAGTGGTCAAAGGCCCAATCTTAGACGGCTGGCATCCGTGGATGTACCTCTTATAAAAGCTCAGAAGCGCTATTTTCAATTCATTTCATGGTTGTCTGTTGAAAATAATCTTACTTCCATGCAGCAATCCATTAATGTACATGTGTTTCCTCTCTAATTTGTTACAGCTACTGCATGATTGAAACTTTTCGTCTCTCTTGGGGCTGAGCTACTTGGATGAACCACCATCATTTTTCTGAAGCTTTTCATCTTTCCGTACTTCTCCAGCAGCAACGGTCATTTGAGACCATAATGCCTCTGCAACCATGACATTCACATGTACGTGTGATAAAAGTGATATTGACTAATATCCACCCACACTTGATTGTAATTGGTAGCAAGGCACAGACCACATTGTCATGCGTATATGCATTCTGTTCATTCAGATATATATATTGTGAGTACTCTTCCTTTTTAGGTGATTTGTTGCATCAAGGTATGGAACAGACCTAAAATCTAACTATTACAATTCATGACAAATCCATTGATATTATGTTATTTTAATTTAAATTCTGTGAACAGGTATCCAAACAGATCTTTCTGTATTGTTATACAGGTTTTATAACTTGATTCTGCTGAAACTTTTCTTTTCAGCTCTTCTGATAAATTTCATTTTTTGTACTTCCTTTTTTTTTCAAATTTAGTAGGCTTTTATAATGCATGACAATTTTCCATTCATGAAGGTTTTTAGGACTGACAGCTTTTGAAATGCACTTTTCATTTATTTTTTTGATCCCATGTTACCATTTTTTATTGCTAAGAAAGTTCTGTAACTTGAATCTGTGTGTTTATGTGCTTGTTGCATCTTAACTATCACAGTGTGGAACCACTCCTTATGGCCGTATAACTTCTGACATTACAACTTACAGAACTAGCCAATAATTTGTTCTTAAATGCTGTATTACTGTGTAGATTCTTGGAGGAAAACAAGTCAGATTTATGAAGGGAGTTCATCATTTGATGTTCACCCTATTTACTTTCTCTATTTTTGCATCCTGTGATCTCTTCGTCATTGATGCAGACCATTATTGTACATTTTGTAAAATATATAAATATATTTATATGTAAAAATGCCAATGTAATCTGTTGTACTAATTTGATTCAGACAGACAAATGTGATTATTTTTATGTACATGATAGTGGTAAACTTGATCTAAGTGTAGTGTGATTGCTTTCTCTGGGTTCTAATGTGATATGAATGACAATGTTAAGTGTATGTACCTAATGTGTGCTCAATGTGATCCATGGTTTTTCTGCCCTCTTCCTCCGGTTTTGTTTGTTTGAAACAAACCGCTTTGGCCGTTGTAACAATGTTTTTCAATATGTTCTATGTTTTCTGAGTCCTTTTTCTATTTAGTGCACTGGGGTTGGGGAACAACAACCCTTGAAAATCAGGTCCAGAGGAAGACCCGAAAGACCACGAAAATCTCATACTCTAGCTCCCACTCACATCCCCAGAATTAAATGTGTATCAATTTTTTATTATTTAAGCCGAATTTTACTCACAGATTACAAATATTTATTCTAAACAAACAAAAATTTCATCCCAAAGACCCGTTATTCGGTCCAGAGGAAAACCAGAGTTGTTTGCTCCCCAAGTGCACCATGAGGTAAGAAGTTCCTTTCAAAAAATTTGAATTGAACTCTTAATGTTTCCAAGCAAAAGTTATCCAAATCTTCTGGCTCTGTCTGGAAACACTCTTCCCTTTGAAAGATACAAATAATTTAAGAACTTAACTCATTCTTCAAAATCAGATGCCATTTGATATGATCTAGAATGTCACCCTTTCTATTTTAAATATCTTTTAATTTTATGTTCTTCATTTCTCAAAAGATATTAGGTTTAAATTTAATGCAGAGATCTTACATCTGAATCCCATTATGTTACTCTCCAGAATTACTTTGGGTATACTTCTAGCCACAATGTCTTACATGTGAGCAATTTTGCAGGGTAGCAATAATCTTACCAGGTCTATTTTATGGAATATTCCTTTTCCTTAATTTTCTTTTTGTTAGTACATGCTGAGGTCTCTGCCAAACTGAAATTTTTGGCATGGTTAAATGTTACTCTGCCAAACTCGATTGGCTGTGTTTTCTGTGTTTTCTCCCTCTTGTAAATGTATCTCAACATCTAAACTCATCATGTATAAGATTTACTGTAGAATGTGCAGTAAGATAGTCTAACAAAACAAGGGTTAAAGTGTACTGAGCTAGTATGTCAATAACTTTCAAACAGCCTGTAACAACTCCAACTTCAAAAATTTCAAATTCCATTTTTAAAATGAATAAAATATTTGTTCATTATATAACATGACATTTATTTTATCCACACCATTAAGGCCTTGTCAGAAAAATTTATATGATGAGTTACAGCGCCATTCTCCTAGGTTCTGCTCATCATGTTATGAACAGGCGTATGAAAACATTGCAAGGGCAAATTAAATGGTTCGCAGGGCACTTTCTTGTAGAGCACTTAGTGCAACCTCAGCAATTTAACAGCAAATAGAGCAGCAAGTAGAAAAGTCCATCCAAAAATTCGGTTTTTGAGCTATCTTGAATGATTTCCAGAACTGGTAATTATTACAGCTTTTATCTTTGTATGAAGTTCCAAAATCATACAGGGATTGTGTCTTGTTGGCTGAGTGGCTAGCGGAGTCGTTTTTCGGGTCCAGAGGTTCAGAGTTCGTGTCCCCTCTGTGTCCAAATTTTCGATACTGTGAAAGTTGCGCCTCTTGTGGAAAATCGGAACGTCCTTGCTGGGAACAGACTTGTTATAGCATTATCAACTTTGGAGTTACGAAATTATGTAAATAACTTAAATGATAGTAATACGCGTTGACGTATATCGTGGACATTGTGGTCAAAGAAAGACTGCAATACGAAAATTGGGCAATGGGCGAATACAAAGGCAATTAAAAATTATAATGTTTTAATTAAAACCATCAACGGCAATCTGCAACATCAGATTAGAATACACACAGTGATATGTTTAAAAATAATTCTAGATTGTTTCATTGGTCTGAATCGACAATTTACGATATACACACCTCATTTTTAGCTTATATAAAGATGAAAGACAATGAATAAGAACACAAACAGTTTGTTTCTCCATCAATTTAAAAGGTGCATGAAGAGAAGATCTTGAAAATGTCAAAATACCTATTATTATTTCACCAGTGTCTATTTCAATAATCATAAAATTAAAACTAAAGAGTTTCAACGTACGTATTACTTCAAAAGAGCTGGAATTCTTTTTAAAGCTTTACTTTGATTTGAAGAGAGCAAAAGAAAATTTATGAAAGGAAATGGTGAGAAAAGATTCAGCATTCTGCATGCTATGCAGGGACAGCGCCAACTGCCAGTCTGCAGTCTACGTATGTAACAATTTTTGAGGAGTTGCATTGTAGTCTTTTCATAAAAAACCCTTCTTTCAAAAGGTACATATCATCTGAAGAAGTGGTCTCAGATCAGTCACAAAGTGCATGGACAACTAATCAAAGTCTCGAATGGAGACCTAATACAAGATACAATCCTCATCCTACCTAGTATGTCATAGAATTGAATTTCCTTCAAGGTAGTAATGATCCAATCCACCAGAAAATCGACAGAAAAATTACTTTACAACACAATTTAAAAATGAATTCAAAAGCTCTTAGTTGCAGTCATATATAAAAACTCATTTTAAAGCTATTCCAAAGATCTGACAAAAATTTTCATTTCTGCATACTTGCGGCCTTAATATTTCCCATTTCTAAGAATGCAATTCTTTCAGGCATGCAAAACAGTGAAATTCGTTAGGAATCTTTCTCTTCAGTCTTATTCTAATTTTGCTTACTTTCTGCAAATGTTGTTCAAAAAACGGGTATGATATGAACGAAAGGCTTATGACATGAACAAAATAGACAATCACACAAGAATATAAAACTTATAACAATGAGGTTCTAGAAAAAAGAATCCACATTCAATCCACACTTGGTAACAGATTATTCCATGTATAGATGGCACAAATACTATAAAATCATTCAAACCTTTACAAAACATTAATAAATGGATATGTTACATTGACAAATCTGGTGCAGAAAATGAAAAAAATAAGATGGCACCTCAAATGGCTTACATGTACGAAGGATATGTTTTAATACACAGTATAGTAGGGAAAACGGAGCTGAATACGCTAAAATTTATGACACCACAACAGTTAAATTTGACATATTGTACTATACTGTGCTTCTTTCAGTCTGAAGACTTAACTGAACACATCGCTTCATTGGACTGTAGATAAATACACATATTATAAGAAAATTTCAAATACATTAGAAGATTGACATGATAAAGGCGTGTTTTCAGATAAGTCAAATTATTGCTAAGTAAGAGAGACAATGGTCAACAGTTTCTAAAAATATGAGCTACAGTTGATAAAAGAAGAGGAAATTACTAGTATGACAGCATAGCCATAGCAGCCAATGCAGCATTCGCAAGTAAAGACTGAGAATAAGGATCACAAACGCTCCAATGATGAAACATAATTAAGATTAGACTAGAGTTAACTATGTTCTCAATATAGCAGGAAATATTAAAGAAGAAATTTAAAAAATCAGTTCAAGTACTACTTAGTAAGAGATAAAATGAAGAAATAGCTCAACTTAATTCATACTGAAGTCAATACCACCAATTCTTTGAATCTGCCTCATTACAAAAAGTGATGAGGCCGTTCTTTCAATGTGCCTAAATTAACCAAACCAAACTACACTCAGTCTGATATCCATGGGTGCAGCCACAGCAATACTGTCAGATTTATCAATTGTAGAGGAGTGTTGGTTAATAATTTATACTATGATTTTGTTTTGACTTACTGAACTGCAGAACAGAAGCCTTTCAAACATGAACTAAACATCCAATTTATAATGAAAAGATGAGCAATATATTATTTAAGTGTAAATTATGCATACCAAAATCGACCATTGCAGTGGCAGTTTGTAAACAAATGCAACTTTTCTGATGCCAGGCAGAGCTGTGCGAGGTCATCTGACTTCCACCCGATTCATCCGACTGCATGTGAGGGAGGGGGTGCTCCTCAAAACCTCACCTCCCTGCCCTGAAGTCAAATGAATCGGGCCAAGCTGGATGACTGTGCAAAGCGCTCATGCCAGAACTACATTGACTTGTGAAAGACAATTTACTTATATCATACCAATCCTAGCAAATGACTTCATTACTGAAGAAATAACAAGTGACATGTTAGTTTACTAAAATTCAACTCTTTACATTCAATATATACAACTGAACTGATCTTTCTTATTCGTACATGTACAAATGAATAACAAAAAATCAACACTTCAGCTTCACAAATAATGGCTTGAAAACAAATCCAAATGGCACAGAGCTGATTTTTAAAATATGGCATGTCATCACACTGTGATTTACAGAATGAAACATTATACTGAAAACAGAACTAACTATAGTACACTGTGTTTAAGACTCAGAGCAATTGTACGAATTGACTTCCTAATTGATAAAAATAGGACACTGCAGCAGCATAAAACATTCTTCAGCTGATCGATACCTCCATTAGAAAATACATTCAATACATGTGGCCTCTACACTGGTAACACTTATAAGACTGGGTCACTCATTTAGTCATTCATTATAACACTCTGTCTTGTTCAAGGTCCAAAGATCAAAAAGTTGGTTAAATTTTGCTGCCGCAAGATGTTGTAAACTCCACTTTGAATAAAGAGTTGAGAGAGAGACAATGGACCTTACCAAACAGGACTAAAATATTTCATGATTAGACTCTTATCACAAAAAAAATACTACTTTGATAATTTTAATGAATCCTGATCCAATGAAAATTGTTCACAAGATTCATGATTTTTGGAGTGAGTTTCACTCAAAAAAGTCAGTCATTTGATTTTTCACTTTCCCTCATCACGACTATGATATGAGACATTGTCATAAAAACATCACTTTTGGAACATGAGAACAGTTCCCATTAATGCACAAGATGAATGTTGGACAATGAAAAGTACAGATTCATAAGAGATCAAAATTATGAGAAAACTTGTGGGTGATTATTCACCAGCCCACTGGTAATGACAGTGACCTTAAGGCAACGTGTTAACATGGCTAAACCATACACAAAACACCAAGAAAAAAAACACACAACTAACATAAGACATAAATGCAGTCACTGGGATCAACAAACGAATACTATCTTGCTGCCAATGCAAAACATTTGCATGAACAATTCATACAGCCAAGATATAGCATAAGTCATTAACCATGAATGTGTTTTAGTTCAATGAGCCACAAATCATAGAAATCGACCCTGCAAAATGACATAGGTCTTACATTTTAAAGCTGATCTGCAGACGGCAAATTTCAAACAGAGCATCAATAGAAAACGCCGAGTATGGCATGACTTTTGTTTTCCATTAATAATAAAAAAGTCATGCAAATTTTAAATGATGAAAACAATCACATGTCAATCTGAATTCCTGAAAGGAATCTATGTTACATAAGAATCCTGAACAGCAGTCAGAATAATAATATTGCTTTACAAACCAAAATACTTCATTGAGGTTTAGTTTAAAAATTCTGTGCGTTTTCAAAAAAAATTTGATCTTTAAGTCTTAGAAACAATGATCTCACCACCTGGGGAATAATAGGAACATGAAAACAGTGAATATTGAATTAAAAAATGTTTTTACTTCATGTCTTTTTAAAAAGGCTTACCTATTCAATGCTCCAGTTTTAAAATTTATTTCTGTCATCCTAGATTTGGGATCGGGTGCATAGGAACTCCAAGCTGTTGCCACACATGGCTCCAAGCCCCAGTTTGAAGCACATGACGAAGTTTTCAGTTTGGCATAAGTAGCAGAAGTGACACACGAGTCCACAATTGAGTAAAACCTGGATGAAAGCCACAAACATCATTAGGAGTTTTTTTTCTGTTCCACTTCATTAGAACTGCTATTGAAAACACACCTGGGTTTGATGTGGGTAATAAAATCACAACACTAATTAAGATACTCTGCTTTATCAAACAGGCATAATGGTTTCAAACTATACTTTAGTAGGATGTATTTTGGCCGTTACTTTACAAACAATGATCCTTCACAAATATTTTCATGAAACATACAATATCAACACACAATCTGTCACCTTTGAGATAGCCCATCGATCCACTGTTGAAGATCTTGACCAAAACGCCGTGCGTTGGCAAGAGCCCTTCTCTCAGCAGCAAGCCGAGATGCGGATGTTGATCCAAGAAGAGGTTCCCATTCGGCTGAGAGATGAGCATGTTTATATGGAGCACCCGGGCCACTATGCACAAACCTAGGTACACACAGTGAGGGAGGTTTTAGAGCACGAAATAATGTCAGATTCGATCAAGTATTGTTTCCAGCGATATCAAGTATCAAAAACACACCCTGTTTGTTGTTGTGTGATTAGCACTCCTGACATGATTTCAAGCGGTGAGACAAGAAATTGAACTCTTGCCCAAACTGTTCCATTTTTTACTAATCGCACATCCCAAACTCCAGGCAACAATGGTGATTGAAGGGATGGTTTTACGTAGCCCACCTAGAAAATACACATAACACTTAATAAGGAGTTTGTTGACGGAATAAAAAAAAAAGACAACAGCCAAAGAAAATTTTGCATACCATATGTCCAAATTCAATGTGCATTTCAGAAACCTCCACTAGCTGTCCAGTAGGATCTATCCATAGAAAGGTCATATTGCTATCGATAGATCCTGTTGTATTTGATTCCAATGTCACCACTAGGACAGGATCTGAGAATGGTCCCAGAACTCGAGGGAAGTTGCGGGACATTTGCTCTTTCATGTCATAGTCGGAGCTCACTAACATAGACTGATAAAATATAACACTAATTAAAAAGATAAACAATATAAAGGTGTAAGCTGTCAATAAATACCATAGCATGAGAAGTACCTATCAAAAGTCACCTTGCTACCTTACCTTCAAACGTATTGTAACACGGTTTTTACGGATGATATTGAAGTGTGAGATTGGTGATGTCCATGTCTCCAACTCCAATGTTTCTGGTGGGGAACTTTGCATTGCCTCATATCGTATCAAGGAGCCCTGTAAAATTAGTCCAGTACAATAAGTTTCATCTCATAAAGGATTCTTATTCATGCTGCTGATAATATTGTACAGCTTCTAACCTTATATGAATCATTGTGAAAGTAAGAAGTCACTTCCAGCACCTTCATGAACTTCAAAGAACAACTGCTGTCACCATTTTCCACCTTGTGAGCAGCATGCCTAGACAAACTAGCAGCAACAGTTAGCAGTCCATCATCAGGCTGTGGGCTGAGATCCATGTAGTGGTAAGCACTTTGCCAGTAACTTAGTTTGCTTTGCAGATCTGGAAAATTATGAAAATGTAGTTGAGCAATTTACAAATTCAAAAAAATAAACCACTAAGAGAAAATCTTGCAGGAAACAGAAACATAGCATGCAAAGGCACGAGTATTCAACATACTGCTAGGAGGAGCACCATATAACCATTCTTCAACTTTGTCAATGACATGTTGACTAATAGTAGGATCAAATTTCCTAGCAAAGTACAGCTGACGTTGTTCAGTGCCCTATTAAAGAAGAAAAAAATACTGAAAATTACCACAAAACTGTCATTTTGAATATTTCATGAATGTATCTTTTAATTTTTTCAGATTGAGAATCCTTAAAAATCTTTTTACCAGTAGACGTGCCCAATCATCCGGTTTGAACACATTGGGACTGCAGCCGCACCAGTCAACAACATGCTGATACTGGCACTTACAACCGAGGCGACGTTTCCAGTTAGTAACATGAAGATTATTGTCAACATAGGTGTTGCAGAATTTTGAGTTGCGTAATATTGTATGGAAGAAAGACTGTAAAAAATGAGAAGGTTTTGAAACTAAATGTTTTAACTCATTTCCTTAGTATAATTTAACTCTTTAGAGCGCAATAACTCACTTCAGCAGGCAGCAAAGTATGCTTGAAAACTGAAAGAAGTCCACCTACTAGCTCATCCTTTTCAGAAGATGTCACATACGCAACAAATGGGCGAGATAAAGCTACCCAATCACTGCCACCATCGACCTAAACAGAAAACAGCAATTTTTGCAGCTGTCTCCTTGAAACATTCTAGATCCAAAAGACACGTCAGCCCATTACTCTACCAACCAACAGGTAATACTCAGCTAAAACTCACCTGTATTCCCCATGGTAACTGGCGATTTCCTATCCTCCACATATGGGCCTCACATTCAACAAACGATTTGTCTAGGCCTTGTTTCTGAATGAAGCGCTGAGCCTCCCTTCCATGAGACTTCACAAAATTGAAATTTTTATTGGCAGTAAGGAACTTTACAAGCTGAGAGTTAGTCCTGAATAAGGAAGCCAGCCACAATAAGAACAAATAAGAGGACTAGCTTAGCAAGAAACGATATAGTGATCCCCACTTACTTGATAGGAAGGTCTGATTCACTAAGATTTATAACAAAATCCCATTTCCAATTTGATTTAAGTAATTGTGTCATTGAGGACAGCAACATTTGTAAAAGGGAAGCACCACCCCATATCGTTGCATATCGCTTCCGTGCAAGTTGTACATTAGGAAATTGTTTCTCTAATGCAAGGAGTTCTCGAAAAAGATAATCTTGTCGCTAGAAAGTTATTTTATAATCAGAACCAATTTTGAACCTCAATCTTCTCAGCCAAAGGGAAGCATACTCAGCTCAATAAAATACTTACGGCATCAACATGAATGTAAAAAAAGTGATCTTGATGATACAACAGTTTAAATAATCTACGAACTTGTCGAGCACCTCGACCATTCAGAGTCAGAAGATAAGCCACACGAACAGGATGTTCACTTGGGGGAGGATTCTCAACTGGTACTTGTGGAACAAATTCTAGTAACAGAAGAAAAGGAACATGTTTTTTCAAAGTGATAAGTGCATGAGGCAATATCAAATAATAGAAGGGTGTTAACCACTTACTAGCAATGCCAGTTTGATAAACATTGATGGTGTAGTATCCTCCGCATGCTTTGCGTGGATCAGCTGGGCATTTCATATTGCAAGAGGAATCTGGTAAGCGAGCACTTGATGGAGGTTCGCTATTGCCACAAAAACACTCCACACTGCAAAAATTTTAAGATGATTTGTCCGTGAAGCATATAATGCTGCTAATGTCAAATTACGTTGCAGATACAAATGGCTACAGATGAATATTGATAAAGAAAACTCACGAGTACTGCACACCAGCATATGAAAATCCTGATTGGAGACATAAGTTAATGCACAATTCAGGAGAATTTGTTGTTTTTAATGTCACAGAATATCCATTTAATATTCTTCGACTTTTTTCATCTTTGAAACAGCCTAAAGATTTGCCAGATGTGAAGCCTGAAATTTTTTAATGTTTAACATGTTAATAAGTTATGAGAACATGAAATTAGCTTCAGAAAGTCATTCGACAAACAATAATGAAGTCATTAAAAGAAACCAAATTTGCAAAACTCATATTTTACAACAGATAACATACATTTAAAACATTAATATAGTGCACACATACCTTCAGTGGGACATGACATTTGAAGAAATTTAGGATACAATTGGGAATCATTGATTAGGCAAGTAGTATTGGCGATTTCTTGCTTGCAATGTTGAGTTTTGGCTCGATGAATTGCCGACACTGCCTCTTTGTTTGATATTTCACACGCTGGTATGAAATCTAATTCTTCTAATCTCAACACTGTCCTATTCACTGCACTAACTCCTGTCCGCAGAGCACTACTGCTGTGTAAACCTGCACTTTTTGTTACACTTGACACAGATAGACCGTTTACGACACCCAACTGGTTCCATGCCTTGTCAGGAGGTACTTTGTGCCGATTGAATAAGACATTTATAGGGATATCTTCATCATCCAAAGCCAAATAATTTTCTTTGAATCTTCTTGATGACGCTGCACCATTAGGATCTTCAAACGCCTAAAAATAAAATGAAAAGACGTAGCTGTTGTTAGAACACCATACGAAACAAGAATCTAAAGTCAATCTAAAGAAGAAGTGCTGAAACGCATGACAAACTTCATCAAAAACAAGAAAGATTGAGACAACGCAAGAGCCGTGCTAAGAACTGGGACATGTCCATTTCCTGATTTATAAAGAAGTTTTACTTAAGTACCATGAGAATGAGCACAACACAGAAATATAATAGATTATTGAAACAAACAGGGACCCTACCTCAACATTAGGGCGTCCTTTCCCGGAGACATCACGAGGCTCCGATATAGTCCCCACATTTTCAGAGTCCAGCGAGAAAAACGCATAGGCTAGGAGTACTTGAATGCACATTATTCCCGAGCCGCATAGCAAATATTTACGATATCTTCGTATCCATCTACTATCGGGTACTTTAACCGGAGCCATTTTTAGTCTGCTCTTTTTCAACACCAACATTCGCGCGCTCATTTTGATGTTCGATCATTAATATCTTTCAACGTGTTTTATTCTCTTATCAAAAGATATTTTTGTTTTTGAATAGTTCTTGTGGAAAATGTATCAGAATGAAAACTTAAGATCTGGTACAATCAGCTGAAATGCGCACGCGCTTTGAGGTGTTATATGTATTAAGGTTGGTGAAAGTGCAAAAGCGAACTACGAGAAATTACAAGAGAAACTTGAATAGGAACTGAGAAGAGGTACCGGTACTGCACGACGCGACGTTCTCTACCGTACTCTTTATTTTTCTGGTTGTTAAAGTGTGAATTTTTAATTTTTGAAAGTTACTTTCAAAGATGGCACCAAAACCTTTATGAGCTAACTCCAAAACTCTTTGCGCTACGAAGTTTTCATATCCGTATGTTGTGGCGGTCAATTTATCGCAGCACGGAAAAAGCGCGTCTGAAAGAGCTTCGTGAGAGTTTGTTGGTTCATTTTGTGTAGAGCACATTTTACTCACTTGCATGCACTTGGCCACTTTTATACGTCTCATTTCTTGTCCCGTCATCTTCCACTTTTTACTCTTAGCGTTCAATAACTCATTGGTAAGGTAATGAGGACGGAATCCAACAATTAGGCTATGTGAAACTAAAGAACTGTACGAGAACGTTGCTTGCTGAAGGTTCAACAGTTATTCAGCTGTTTGTTTGTTTTCTTCCAGAGGGGATTGGAGGCATTCTGTCTTCCAGAGTACATGTCGAGGAGCCAAAGTGTGGCATCTGGAGAGCTCAGATTTGATGGAGGTCGTCAAGCAGTTCCTTCACGGGGCTCTTCCAAACTTCGGCTGCATCGAGAATCAAGAATGTCATCGCCGACCAGTAGTTTACCCTCCATTCCCCCACTACGTTAGTAAAGTCGAGCTTCCAACGCTTTCCACCCGTCTCTGCTCCATAGTCTGCCTCTGATTTTTTCTTGCGTTCGCTGCAGGTAAATCCTCATCGCTGCCAGCGATTCAGGCGAGGAGGAAGAGAGTTGACGTCGCAGCCCCTTCGATGGAGAGGAACTTCGTTACAGTGGAGAGAGCCATGGTCGACTTCCTCTTGAGTCCGGAGGATCTGGAAGGATTGAAGAGAACCGTCAGGAGATCGCCATATGCGACGACGGCTCCGGAAATAGAGGTCCTTTCGAGGAAGGATGTAGTGCAGAGGTAATTTTTCCATAGTTGAAAGGGAAGTTGAAAAGACGTCAGAATGGCAATACAGGCATACACTGAGTGTACTTTTGTGGGTCTGAACGACGTTGGATCAAAGTTTGGCAACTTCGACTAATCAAGAAAAAAGCTAATATTAAGCTTCTGTTCTTTTCTGCTGGAGGGAATCGGTTGGCATTTTCATTGCTCTCCCACTGTCCCAGCGCTGTGTTGTTTTGGTTACAGGTCAAACCAAAAGTGGGGATCCCCTGAAAGGCTTCGCGAAGAGGTAGACAAGAGGCTGAAAGACCCTTCATACAGAACACAGACACTGGGTGAGTGCATTTTATCTCAAGAAACGCAAGGCTCGACCTCAAGTTGGTAATGCGCACTGCACGCGGTGCCCGGTTTGGTGTCCCAGGTGCGCGGCGACTCCCCCGAGGCGAACGGAGGCGGCAAAGCATCCAGAACGAGGTCGCGGAACATCAGCTGGGTCTCTTTGGACCGTCCGGGAAGGTCGTGGTCATGGCCATCGTGATGTGAGCCGTGTGTGTGTGCGTGCGTTGCCATTCACGTGACGATGTGATATCAATGGCTTGGTCCTGGGACGTGCATGCCTAACTCCTTACCCCGAACTCAGTCACTCGTACCTTTCACGTGGAGTCCACCCCCGCATCTCTCTCAGACCGCGCTTGCTTGGTATCCATTTGCAGCAATGGGGCCACTTTGATCCTCAAGTTCGTCGCTTGGTACAACACCAAGTCGCACTCCATGTTCGCGGAGTTCCTGCACTCTGTAGCTGACACGGCGAACCAGATCATCATAGCCGTCGGAGTCTACACCTCTACCAAGGCAACACGTCCTCTAATTCATTATGTTCTATAATAAGTTTTACTTCCTCTTTTTGCATAAATCTCAGAACAAAGCACCAGCTCAGTCTTAGAAACTCCACGCGACTTCGGAGTCGAAATCGACAGAATTGGGGGCCGCGGAAATCGATGAGTTAGCGAGGTTTGGCAACGTTTCGACGTCGTATCGATATCATCGATCGTTTCGGCGTTGAAACAGTTATGCGACCGCTCTCCTCTCCAAACACGCGTGTTTCAGAGCCCCACTCACATGGAGGGTGACGTTCCAGAGCCCCAACCTGGTCCACCCCTACGGCTTCAGCAACATGGAGTTCGTCACGGCGCTCATCTCCGGGGTGGGCATCTTCTGCGTGGGCACCGGACTGTCGCTGTACCACGGCTTCGAGGGGCTGGTCGGCGAGGCGGAAGTTCGCGACCTCACGTGGGTGGGTGGGTGAGCCGAATTCGACTCTTTTCGATGAAAATCGCGTTGACTGGTCATCTTTTCGTCCATTTCTCAGTGGGCTTCCTGTTCTGCTTAGATTGTTCGAATTCGACATCCGTCCGATGAATCATTTCTGGCTTGGCACACTATAAGTCTTATCGCCTTATAGGCGTTTGTCGTGATTGGAATCTCGGGGATGCTGGAGTCCACCATGCTGGTCCTGGCTGGCCGGTCACTGTGGCGCTCGGCCAAGCAGAGGGATGTGTCGCTGTGGGCGTATGGTACGTATATACCGTCAGAACAGGGTGGTCAACAGGTCGTCAACCTGACGTCAAGATGGTGCTGGTTGAGGTGAATCGGGTGACGTTATTCGGGTATGGTCGGGCTAATCGCTAGCGACTTTGGAAGCTGACCCCCTTGAGCTCGGCCCTGTGGGGGTGGGGGTGAAGAAACGGTAAAGTGTGCCGGGAGTGCCTCCAGTTTCCGCACTCGAGTACCTTAGAATATTTATTCTTTGTTGACACCACTTCACGTCATTTGACGTCAAATCTCTTAGGGTCAGTGTGCATAAGTCTAGCTTTCTTTGCGGAAACGCGGGCTGATTTAAGTAGAACAGGGAAGTCCAAAGGACGTCAAAACGCTTTCCTTTTCCGGACCTCAAGGGAAGTACTTTAGACGCTGCGCTACGCTGCGCCACGCTACGCGGCCTGACTGTGCAGGCGTTTAGTCATGACGGCCCAGGACCCGAGCGTGACGGTGGTGTTGATGGAGGACAGCGCGGCCGTGCTGTCGCTGCTCATAGCGGCAGCCTGCATCTCCATCGCCCACTACACTCAGTCCCACATCCCTGACGCCGTGGGCTCCATCCTGGTGGGCGCGGCGCTGGCCGCCGTCGCCTGGTTCCTCATCTCCTGGAACGCCGACAAGCTGATAGGCAGGTACGTTTAGACTGGAAGCTGCAGATGGACTGTTTTACTTTCGGCCGGGGGGGGGGGGGGGGGGGGGGGGGGGGGGGGGGGGGGTCAGTTGCCTAAGTCACGTGACCGGGCCTCTCGCCGTTGGCTTGGCAGGTCTATCCCTGACGAGCAGCTCCAGGAGATCAACCTGGAGCTGGAGCGGGACTGCATGGTGCGGGCGATCTTCGACGTGAAGGGGATCGACATGGGGAACAGCATAGTGCGCTACAAGGCCGAGGTGGACCTGGACGGACGGCAGCTGGCGAGGGCCTACCTGGACCAGCTCAACATGTGGCTCGTCCTGGAGGTGCTGGCCAGAGCTTCACTGCCTGCTTGCTAGCTTTGAATTTTACATCCTGAACCACAAGAACATATCGAATGTTGTGTACATAACTTTTGCAATTTCAAATTCGTCTTTCAGTCCATCCGACAAGTCAACACACTGGAGGATTTGGAGGACTTCATGCTCGAACATGGAGAGAATATAGTGGACACGATTGGAAGTCAGATTGATCGAATTGAGCGAAACCTTAAGGTAAGAGCTGGAATGGCTTTCAGAAAATTTGCTTAGTATCTGGTAACATTCATTTGTAATGCAGCCATTGTCATTGACTTGAGATTTTAGTGTAATGTCCTCCATATGCACTTCTGAAATTCTTCTTTTCCAGGCGCAGTATCCAAGAATACGTCATTGTGATTTGGAAATATTGTGAGCTAGCTTTATCAATTTGAAAACGGTTGAATGTAAGATAAACATCACTAGGATAGGTAAACATAAGAATAAAATAGTTTTCTGTGGAAAATGTATTTTTCACACTAATTTTTTTGTTGTTTTCGTTTTTTTAAAGATACTTGTTAACACATCAGTCTCGAGGTTTAGCCACAGCAGATTACAATAAATCACAAACCCACTGTTGTCATCTTTCGATGTTGACATGCAAACCACAACAGCCAGCAGAGCACAGCGCACACACCAATACAAAAAAAAAAAAGAAAAGAAAAAAAAAGTATAAGTAAAAAAAAAAAAGAATAACTTGCAGCATTGATTCAACAATATCCATCAGTGGAATTCCATCATGAATTAGAAACAACTATAGCAAGACTTTTAAACGCTAATAAGTACTACACTGATTTGTACGGAATAGGAAGACATGAAATCTAGGTCGAATCAATGCTGTAAGCAGAGAGTTATTCACGTGTGTGATGTCTTAGCAAAATTTTAGAAATAATGTACAAAGTAAGTTTGAAGTTGTCCAGTAAAGATAGAAAAATAGAATTCACATAAAACAAAACTCCCTAGCAACATGCTGGGTACCCTGATTTGTGGAAATGTCAAAAGTTTTCCCCTGCTGCAAACGATAGAATAAATTAAAAAAAAAAAAAAAAAAAATTTAAAAGAACACATTCCTATGCAGGGGTGTAAGTGAGAGCGCAGAATAGAGGAAAATCAAGGTTACAAAGCAATTAGACAATCAAACAGGAATGGGCAAATAGGTGAAATCTGTACAGAAATTAGCTGTACACTATAAACTAGAATAATTTACGTTTTAAAAGCAGCTGGCTTTTCACACAGAAACAAGTACAGATGGTAGATTCATTTGTGATAATGCACAAAAGACTTGAACAGCAATACTGAAATTTATAATTATGATCCACACAGCCTCTGAGTCAAAGCCACCTCCGTATTTGATAAATGCTATTTTTTTTTTTCTATTAAAATGAGAAATGAACAAGGTACAATTTTTTAATAAGTAGTAAGAACCTCTAATTGATATAAAAAACCAATGGAACGTCTTGTGACTAATGGAACGCACATTGCTCTCTAAATCTCATAATCCAGACGATAAAAAGGATACAATGAGTCCATACTTAAAAATTCAAGTCTCACAACCGAAAAAAACTCACAAGTTCAATTTTCTCCTCTGTAACAAAATCATCCTGTCTTAATCACACTCCTCTTCCACATTTGGCTGGTTTGTTTCCAGGTACAATTAATGTGTACATGGTAACATGATTTACGTCAGGTTCATTAAATGTGTTCTTAATTTAATTTAGAGTTCATCCTTCTTAGGCTGGTCATCATCTTCATCAACATTTTCAGTCTGGAACAAAACAAAAAAGTTACCAATTTAGTACAAAACTTTCTTTACTGATAACTGAAATTCAGCGCTTATGTGTTCTATATCAATAGATTCTACAGGATACAGAAAAATGACATACCTCATCTGGGGCAGCCTGACCATAAACACCACCAGTTTCAAGGAACTTGGTAAGACCCTCCAGAGTACGCTCTCCATTGTACTCAATGACCTTGTTGTCTCCCTTAGCATACAGCTTCAGGGTGGGGAACGAAGGAATCTTAGTGTGCTCCAGCTCGTTGATAGTGGCGTCCATCTTGGCAATGACAATATTAGCATTGTCCTTAAACTTCTCACCAAGCTACAATAAAAACACAGGAGTAAGTACAAAGAATAAATACACACTTGATTAAGTAAAACTAAATCCAGTTAATACAACCAACCTGGTCGTAAATGGGAGCAAGCTGCTTGCAGTGACCGCACCAGGGAGCATAGAACTCAACAAGCACATCCTTTTCCTTGTCAAATGCAACTTCATCAAAGTTGTGCGAGACGAGCACCTTCACAGGATTCTTGTCCCAATCCTCAGGGAGGTCCTGAGAGAGCAGGTGTTGCTGCAAACAAGGACATCAAATTACTTCTACAATCTAGAAAAAGCCCAATAAATTTCATCAAAACAGAAAATGAACATACTTTCAACTTTCCATCAAGGAAGCTCTGAACAAAGGATTTGATACTGTCAGCATCAAGGTTGGAATTCGGAGGCTTGTACTTAGCCATATCTTCCTCCAAACGGATGAGACGCATGGCAGGGACTTCGGATTTCTTCATGCCGAAGAATTCAAGAATGCGGTCATGATCTTCCTCATCAGAGTTAATGGTGACAAACAGCAGCTGCAAAGATGAGATAAAAGTCACATTAAAAAATGAATGATGCTTGTGATTTATGACTTGCTTGTGGGAATGTGAATAAAATATACCTGGTTCCTGAAGTCCTTGGCAACAGTGCGTGCACTTTCCAAATGCTGGTCGAAGTGGCCTGCCTCCTTTGAGAGGAACAACAGAAGGTGGGACTTGATCTCACCTCCAAAGATCTTCTGAGCTGTCTCATGGTTGAATTCAACAACAAGGGGCAAGGCGTTTGAAGTAACAAACTTCTTCAACTCATCCTCCTTAAGTTCACCTTCAAAGTCGGCACGACCTTCATCAAACTAGACAGAAAAAAGAAACTTAAATGAGAGAGAAATCCAAGATAAGAATATTTAATCAGCTGCAAAATGTAAAAGTTTGACATACCTTCTTGAAAAGAACCACTTTGCCATCTTCAATCTTGTATTCACCAAAGACTGAGTCGTCAGAGGTGATACCGAAAGGATAGTCATCAACAATGCTGGCAACAGACAGGAAGACCTTGGCAGCTTCAGAAGTTTGGTCCTGTAATAAAATGAATCATTTAGATGTGTTTGGCTCATAACATGACATAGCACTGAAAGTATGTGTCTTCTAGTATAGAATAAAAATGGGAAATTAATGCAAGGATTTGAAAATGAACAAACCTTGAAGAAACCAATGACAGCAACGGAGGTAGCCTTCTCCACGAATTCTTTGGCTTCTTCAACAGTGGTAAGGGCCTTAGCTGGAGGACCCGTCTTCTTGTTCAGCCAGTTGACAATCTCATCAGCAGTTCGTCCACCTTAACAGATCAGAAACGATTTTAATTATAGTGCACTTGAAGAACGTTCCACTAAAGATTGCTACTTAAACAAGAAATTGGAAATGGTTTTCAGAATTTTACCATTGTATTCAACTGGGTTTCCATTGCGGAAGAACTTCAGAGTAGGATAGCCTCGAACACCATGGCTCTCTGAAAGCTCCTGCTCCTCTGTGGCATCAACCTTGCCCAACTTGATAGCAGATCCACTTTCAGCCAACTTCTGGGCAGCCTTGGCATATTCAGGTGCGAGGGCTTTGCAGTGACCGCACCAGGGAGCGTCTGCAACAGGTTGATTATTGGTTTGTTAACATTCATCCCAAAATGTAGATAGATCAAGAAGAGCTGAATCTAATAAAAATTAACAATAGAGAAAATTTGAAACAAATGTTAATCTTGAAGGTGCAATGTCAGGAAGACAAAGAAGAAATCACTAAAAGGTGTTCTCTCACACAATCGAACGTCGATCTTATTCCAAAAATACTACTATCCAAACAGACATGTATAAAATGACACATGCTCCACCTGGATTCAGAATTAGTGTCTTAACGGTACCTCACAACTATAATCTAGACCCTAATCTGCATCACACAACAATAGGTCAATAACCTTTCAACATTAGAGCACAACTTAATTGACATAAAAGTATGTTACTTCATAAAAATGGCATTAAATCCGAATTCGTTTGAGGAAGCAAAGGTATCCTAGCAAATGAATAATGCAGACAACTCTGCAAGTAAAATAAGGAATTTTGGAGGGACAAGATAAGGTTAAGATGCACAAGAGAACGGAGAAGTCTGTGGTCTGAACATCAGTCCCAACACATATAACTCATCAAAAATTACAGTATGTGAATTTAATATGGAAAATTACAAAATGCGAACTTTAAACCCATCTATAAAAGACTGATTGTCTGCCAGTAATTCAGTTGATGACGAAAGCCGATGCAACGTGTACACGTAGGTACGTGACAGCAATGATCTAACATTACATTCGACACTTCTATCGGAAAATTAATTTTAGATACAACTTGTAAGAATACTATGATAGAGATTGATAAAAAAATTAATATTCTCGAATTGTTCACTAAACGAAAGAAAAGTAACATCTGTTAATCGCTGAAAACACAAGCTGATGATGTGACTTACAGAATTCGACAAGGATAAATTCGTTGGCAGATATTACTTCTTGGAAGTTGCCTTTTGTTAAAACAAGGACACCCTCATCTTCCTTAACTTCTTCGGCGCCAGCTGCTAACGCAACCGCTGCCAGTAACAACACGAAAGTCGGCCAAATCGTCATTTTCCCGGTGCGTCTCTCACTGTATACACTGCGCCTTACACCTGCCGTGGCTTTGGATAGAGTGGCCCATTCACAGCCCGAGTCGAGCCGCCAGCCAGCCGTCGTGGCAACATCGGCAGCCTCCGGTCGTGGTGGCCTCTGATTGGTCGCCTCCGCGCACTACTCATGTCATCAAAATCTTACGAGACAGAGGGAAAAATGAACAGTAGAAATAAAATCCAAGTTTGATTAAAAGTGCAGCTTAATAAAATTGGAATTGATTTGATATAAGTTAAACTTTTGCTTCCGTCTCATGATACATGGCGCACCAAAATAAACATGAGGCCACTGTTAGCTGTCGTAGGTGTTCAAAAAGTACGACCTTAAAGTACAATTTTAACAGCTTTCCGGTCTTGTCATACAGTATTCAGACAAAGTAAGAAATCATTAGACTTGTATGTGCGTACTATAATGTTGTAATATCACAATTCAGTTTCTTTCTATCATTTAGCTCGAATATATTGCGCTCTAAGTTAGCAACTGACTTAATGTAATGATGGTTATGTCGCCCTATGTTTCGCTTGTTTTGATGCACTGTTATGCTTTGATTTTGTACTTAGTGCAAGTCAACTAGTTAACAGCATTATTTCCATGTTTGAAGAATTCCACTCATGACTACTGGATTGTTAGTTCCCAGTGAGAAATGGATCACCGAGTCGACGTCGAATCGACGTCGAATCGAGGTCGACATCGATAATTCGTCGATCTGCGGGACAAAATCACGTCGAGTCGACGTCGAAATCAGCTCGATCGACGTGATCGATGAAATTTCGACAAAGCATTTCTCAGTGGGTTAGATAATCGCTTTTTCGTGAACATCTTTCCGGATGATTTTGTTCTTTAACTTTTACGTGGACTTACGAAACAGTTGTACCACTTTCTGTACGAGTTCTGGTATGTTTATTAAGTTTTCAAACAGTACTCATAATCCTGTTGCTCGTTTTCAATTACCTTTTTTGTTGTTGTAATATCGAAATATTAAAAGGAATTCATAGATAATTATCTGATGTGCATTCTGCTGCGCGTAGTTTATTTGGCGTATGTTGGCGCTTTTGAAAAAGTATATGGCCGCGATCATAGAAATCTTGCGTCAGCACCGTGGAGGCTGCTGCATGAGGAAAAATAGAACAGAAGACACGCTGGTCCAATGACTATGATGCTCTATCTTCCTGCTAATCTACTAATCCGTCGGATGACTCTGTGAGTGCAGCCATATATCGCTTTAGGAAAACGTTGACCCCGCTTGCGCTATAGTAAACTTAATTCCGGATAGGGGGAAGTCCTTGTGAAGAGGAAAGGGAGCTACGAAATTATCCGACTGATCTCAAATCGCAATGTCAAGTTGCCCGGATGATGCGTAACCTACAGTTACACGTCATGATCCTGGAAGAAGTCGAGTGCGGGAGGGACAGGCGCGGATCCTCGGGTGGGGGGGGGGGACAATCCCCCCCCCCCCCCCCCCCAGGCGCGTCGGCAAGGCCGACGTCCACTGGAAGCTAGGCAAGCTGCACAACTTTCAGCCTGTAGGCAGGCAAAAAGTGCAACATTCGCCTCCCACAAGGGGTTGTCTTGGATCCGCGCCTGGGGTGGGAGAGGGCGGCTGAAGCCGTAAGGTGGAATTGCGCGGCTTCAAATACCGGTTTTTAACCCGTCCTTCTTGCCATTAGTTTGTGTCCTTATCACTGCAGAGTAGTGACCGGCGAAAACACGCCCACAGTTTTTCACCTTCACAGATAATGGGTCGACACTTGAGTAGAAACGTGACGATAAAGTCCTCTTTTCCCTGCATGGTCGACCGAAGGACTTAATGAGCTTGCAATAAAGTGCTTAACTTGGTCACTTTTTGACTATTTCCATAAGGCTGTGTTCTTTAAATTCACTATGATAAAGTAAATTTCATTGAGATTTTTTGAGAGACCTTACACCGGTTCACTTTGAAATTTACTGCAATCCTTGTAAATTTCGTCTGTGCAACTAGCTTTAAAATAAAAAAAAGCTGCTGGAATCTCCTACGCCATTCCGATGCCAGGTATGAATGTCGTGTTCGCCTGAAAGGAATAGGCATCATCATCCCATTGCCGCGCGACGCCAGAGGCCAGCCAGGCGAGAGGTTCGCTAAGAATGCCACGTCTGCGCGAAACTTATCTTTTCGAGAGTGCAGGGTCTACGCGGGTCGTGTCGTGTAATATTAACGGTTCCTAGCGCCGGCGAATGATGGACCATGCCGTCGGGCCTACATGCGCCGGCACGGTGAGCGGGGTGCGGCGGGGGGGCGGGGCGGGGTGGGGCGGGATGGGGCACGGTGGGGCGGGGTTGAGCCCACCGGCTGCCGTGGCTGCGAAGGAGTGAAAGGTCAAGGTTTGACTGCCGTATGACCGGTTGGGGAGAAAGGCAGAGAATTGCCTCGGGGTGACTGGGCCAAAGTTAGGACAGTATTAACCTACGCAATATTCTGTTGGAAAGGGGTAGGGGGGCACTAGATTGTGCTATAATCGTGTGCAATGCAGTTCAACTCCATAGGTCTTAGTCAAAGGGCCGTTTCGGTGTCAGTCGTTTTAAAATAGTGCCGTTGACTTCCCCGTGTTCCAGATGACCGCAGCAGCTGATGAAGTCACCTCGGAAATATTCGACCGCATTACCTCCGTGGGCGGGCTCTGTCCAAACGGTTGTAAGTAGTGACACGATTACACGAAAACTGGCGGACGCACTTTCTATCCTTTCGCTTAGTAATCTTAAAATTTGCATGCAGACGTTACCACCAAGTTCCACTTCCGCTGTCCGCGTAGACGGATCCTGGAGCAGGACGAGGATGGCGACCTGATCCTCGATCGTAGGAGAAGTACGCCAGAAGATGTCATTTTGATCGGTAAGAAGAATCAATTTGCCTTACTTCCACCGACGCGAGTTGCATGGTGCACCGTGAGCAACCGTGAGCGCGTTGAGCTAACGCAAAAACACTTTAGTTCCGTCAAAAGCTTGGCATCTCGACGTTAGTTTTTCCTTCCAACTTACTTCTTTCCGGCGTAGCTCAGCTTATCACTTCACGGAATTAAATGTAGAGATCTCTTCGGAATTTGATAGTAGCACCATGAGATCCATCATACTCTCAGCCATATTATGGATGCGGTACCGAAACGCAGACCGAAACCTCGGCGATTTGCCCTCTATCGATCTGATAACATCTCACATCGTTTTAATGTCTGGCATTTTTCACTGGGAGTGGATACAAGTCTGCCAGCAGGTAGCAAGCCAGCAGCACAAGGAGTGACTTGAAGCTACTCACTTCCAGAGCACAGCGCGTCCACTAGCCTGCGGATGGTCGGCCTGCAGGTCTGGCGGGGCGCGCTCCTATTGGCCGACTGGGCGCTGCACAACGGGCCTTCCCTCCTCGCCGAGTCCACCGTCCTCGAGCTCGGCGCCGGCACCGGACTCACCAGTGTAGTGGCAGCCATGTCCGCTAGGGAAGTCGTCAGCACAGGTGAGCGACCACTATAGTGACTATTGTAGTGACGTCTGTAGTGACCACGATAGTGACCACTCAACTACCGACATCGGAGCCGTTTACCGTTCGTTCACTCAGTTCAATGGATTAATCTTGCGATTTGCTTGCAGACGTGGACATGGGTGGTATCCTTGATCTTATCAAGAGAAATGCTGCCTTGAACAGTCATTACATCCAAGCGAAATTTTCCGTCCTAGGGTTGGATTTTTTTGCTAAAGAATGGTCACCAGAGTTGGAAAATAAATTGAAGGAGGTTACTGTGATACTAGCAGCTGATGGTGAGTGTGTCCTCGTTATTACTTCTCCTCTCATTCTAGAAAACTTTTCATTCTGACATGTCTCGTACTTGCCCCTTTTAGTTGTCTATGATGTAGACTTGACGGAAGCATTTGTTCAGACCTTGTTGAAAATTATGTCTGTGAAACCAAAGAAGACTTTGTTCTTTGCGCTTGAGAAAAGGTAAAGTTTGTCTTAATTTCTGTTTAAACTGTCTCAAAAAAGATTTCTTATAACATTACCTTAACAGTAAGGGCATATCTTTTGTTTCAGATATGTGTTTACAATTGATGATTTAGACTCAGTGGCGCCAATTTATGAGCACTTTTTGTCTTACCTGGAACATTGTCGACCCAAAACTTGGACTGTTGAGCAGATCCCTACAGATTTCCCTCAGTATTTTAAGTACGAACGGGTCAAGGAACTTGTGCTGTGGAAAATAGAATCTTAATTTTCTGGTTTTCAAATATTTCCTGTTTCCGGTTTTAGCGAGTTTTCCTTAATTTCACATTTTGAGAGCTTAAGGAAAAGGAGGAAAAAGAAATGAAGATGTTTAGTGTTCAGGGATTACTAGATGATGTAAACACTTTGCTTTGTGAATTAACTTTCAATGTTAGAAATAGTTGATGTCCTTTTTTTGTGTGTGTTTAATTTACTTATGTATTAGCCTTTTTATTTTGAATGCTTGTTTATAAGCTTGTGATAGAAATTAACAAACCCTATGTGTTCAGGACTATTTCAACATTTTTACAATAGTGAGATTGATATTTATTTTTGATACATATGTCAGCGTCACAATTATTACCAGTAAGAAATAGATGATCGAAACGATGTTGAATTGACGTTGTTTCGACGACTATTTCTCGCTGGGTAAGAAATCACTGCCCTTTCGCCATATCATCTGATTATCGCATAAGAAGGATTTCAAGTGTTCAATCTCGTAATTGTGAACTGTCTTGGCATTTTCCCGGACGCCGTTGATGTGATTTCGATCCATTCGCGACGAAACTGTGATAAAGCTCTGTATGGTTTATTTATGTTCCTAAGTTGTCAATAAATGTATGAAGTTCTGAAGATGGGTACTGGGTTGCTCTCTTTTCGCGCTACGTGACAGTGATTTCCGTCTTCATTCTCGAAGACGTGCACGGACAGTTGAGCGTAACATTCAAGCAGTGCGCCATGTAGGACGTAGAGCCAAGTCATGAAAAATTCACATTCACAATACATCCCTTCGTTTCGAGGATCGATATGAGAAATCTAAACTAGTGTTTTGATTTATTCGTTAAAGGTGGTTCGACAGTGTATTCGTTTTCTTTTGAAGTTCTTTGTCTGAATTTTTGAAAAATTAAGACTTGATGGTAACAAGAGGATTTCAAAAATGAATATTCTTCCAAAGAAACGGTAAGATTTTGATTAAATTTCACTTTGTGGTAGCAGTTCTGTCGCTGTAAGATCTTAACCTACACATTTGTTGTCATCTGACAGGTTAGTTGTAGATGATTGATGTGTTCCCAGACATTTTATTCCAATTTATATTCTAAGCTGTCATTAGTCTTGGAAGTAAGGAACGTTTTCATCAAGGGTCACACATTTCATTTCAGATAATGATTAGATTCAATTCACTTCTTGATTATGTTTAGTTCATTGCTTAATCTATGACAGTGCTTGAAAACACCTTCTTTGAAGTTTAAACTTTGAGAACTGAACCAATCCAATATCGCTGAAGCTTACATATCGTCCAGAAATAATGCCACTTACAGATGTTTGAGCCCAGATCCATGCTGTAGATTCAGCATACAAGTATATCTGTAACCGTTCGTAATTCATTCACAGGTGGCATGTACGAACAAAGGACAACATCGCTAGAGTTCGGCGTGATGAAGCCCAAGCTGCGGAGGAAGAGAAGGAGCGAGAAAGGAGAATTAAGTTAGCGGTAAGCCTGATTATTTGTGTGTTGCTTGTTGCTTTTGAGATTTGTTCTTATTGGCTTTTTAAACACTGAATTTTACTGCGCAGGAAAAAGAAGCTAGACGTGATTTGATGCGCATCAAGGCAAGAGATAAATATGGAACTCAAAGTCCCGGCAGTGAAGATGATGTATCTGAACAAAAGCCAATATCTGAATCCAAATTGGAGCACATCAACTTCTTTGCTGATGAAGAGGCAGGATTAGCATCTGGAACTGCTGTGAATAAGGAGCATGAAGAAGAGAAGAAACAAGAAAAAGAAAAATATGAGAAGCAAATAGGATACCTGACTTACTTGGGTCAAGACACAAATGAAGCCACTGGGAAAGTTTCATGGTACAACAAGTGTCCTGAGAGAGATGAGCCAGGTCTTACTCCAAATGAAGAGACAGGTTTGAAACATAAAATCACATCAGATCCCTTGAACTCCTTTAGAAAATTTTGTAGCAGTACCTTCAGCAAAGCTTCCACATCTCGTTCAAAGGCTGCATCCTCATCTGTCATTAAGAGTAGTGTGAATCTAACTAAAAAGAGGGACAAATCTTATTCACCAGAGAGAAATCAAGAGAGCAAAAGGCACAGACATGACAAAAAGAAGAAGAAAAAGCACACGAAGGAAAGAAAACACAAATCCAGTCATTCTTCTGGGTCAAAGTCTATTAAAAATCTCGATGGCAGCTCAAGTGATAGTCATACTGATATTGAAAAAACTGATAGTGAAGATGAAAAGAAAATGAAGTTAGAAAAGCTTCGAGCTGAAAGACTTCGTCGAGAAAGAGAAGAAAAGAAAAAAGCAGAGAAAATTTTGGCCAAAATTAATGGAGTAGCATACATTGATGAGGATGAAAAAGTACAACCACAACCTGCTATGAGGCAGAAATACAATTCTCAATTTAATCCTTTCATTGCCAAACAAAATTTTGAGGATCAGAGATATAGATTTTAGGCAATGTTTTTGAATTGTGATAGGAAAGTTGTATATTATTGTTTCTTACTTTTTAAATACCATGTTTCCTCATTTCATTGTTCTGTTGTTGTATTCCTGATGACTAAATGCTTCATATGTTTTTCATCCTGTAATAAAGTTTTCTCTTCAATTAATTTAGTATTATTTTTTTTGCTATTGAAACCTATTATGGTTTTAAAAAGAAAAGGAAAACTGAATCCAGTGAGGAATTTGACAGTGTACCATTCGGAGTATCGAGCATCTCATTTTCCATTATGAAAGCAACTAGAAGGTGAGCCACAGAATGTGACAATGGCAATTTAGTCCTTCGGTTATTAAGTATGGTTGGATTTCTTTCAAAAAGAAACAAGGTTATGTGCGGTTACTGAGCTTGTCTATTTTTTTTATTATTTTTTTTAAAATTTTTTTAATTTTTAACAATTTTTAAAAGAATATTATCTACAACAAAAAACAACGTGTTATGCATCAGTCAATCATAGAAGTCCAGGCCCAGACGGCACGGTACCAGGCGCGGGTCCAGAAGGGGGTGGAAGAGGAAGCGGGGGCGCGGCGCCGGCAACTGGAACCGTGCCTTGGTTCACAGCGAAGCCAGCCTCATTGTACAGATTCGCGGGCTCCGTCCGAGCCAACTCCACCTGTGGGCGAAAATATGTGTGCTATAACATAGACTGTCGTCGTCAAAAGAATCTGCGGCTTCGCCCTGTGGGCGCTCAACCGCTGCTCGTGACTGCACTTGACGTGTTTAGCATTGGAAGTATAGTTTCCCCTCCCCGGACACTCACCTGTCTGCGCGCTGCCCCTGACTGCACTTGACGTGTTTAGCATTGGAAGTATAGTGTCCCCTCCCCTCCCCGGACACTCACCTGTCTGCGCGCTGCCCCTGACTGCACTTGACGTGTTTAGCATTGGAAGCATAGTGT
>CABIKL010000091.1:0-32601 GCA_902196195.1 Aptinothrips rufus | reverse complement strand
TTGAGCCAAATCTTTGCAACCAGCATTCATGTAGATGAGGTGCAGATTGAAAGCTGCTTCTTGACTTAGATCTAGCAAAAAAAGGACAGTTGGTCTTTTTAATTAAAATTATGAATGGGAACCATAAACTAGACAATTACATATTTATCTAAATACATTTGAGCCAAATCTTTGCAACCAGCATTCATGTAGATGAGGTGCAGATTGAAAGCTGCTTCTTGACTTAGATCTAGCATAGGTTCTTTGGGAGGTAGTGTTTCCAATACTAATTTGTAATGGTGAGCAGCAGCTGGGAGCAAACCTAACTGATGGAAGGCACGACCTATATTATAGTAAACCTCCTGCAACCCACAAGGTCCTCGCAGATCTTTGTACTGCCAGAGAAAAGCAACACCTTGAGTAACCAATGCATGTTTCTTGGCTGAAAACTTTTGACAAGCCATCTGAATTAAAGTTACGCCCATTAGAAATGCAAGCATAGGACTCTCCTCACGTCTAAAAGCTGCTGCATACTCATTAAGGGCATACTTGTATGTCCCTGCCACTAAGCAATTGTTTGCATGTAGGACAGTCAGTGCTGGGTGATTAGGATGTCTAGACAGAAATCTCATGATGAAACGGTTGTGTCGTACATCGTCTGCTCTTTGAATCACAAGATTAAATAAGTTCCAAGCACGTGGAGTGTGAACTTCGCGAACAACTAGATCTCGAGCAAGGTTATATCCATAATATGCATCACCGTTGTGCAGACAAGCTAAGAGACTCAAGAATTCTGTTTCAGCAGCCATAGCAGCAGTGTAGAACCGTTTAGATCCTAAAGCAGACAAAGCAAGACGCTCAAGCTGTCCAAAGCGGCCTAATCGTAGACAAGTTTCACATAATTCTCGAAGAAGATTCCATTCTTCTTTAATACTAGGTTCACGTTCACCGTGTGTAAATTCTGGTGCATCTTGGTCCTGCTGAGCTTCTCCCCGTAAGTCACGAATTTCTTTAAGAGCTAGGTTCTTTTTGTCTATTCGTCTAAGTCTGCATAATGCATCCAATTCCTCTCTGTTCCGAATTCGCACACAATGACGGGACAGCAGCAACTGCCCAACAGCAAGAAACTCTTCTGCTCTCTCAAGACCTCCCTCTTGGAGAAGAATTGCCTTCTGAAAGAGTAATCCAGGGTCCAATACTTCACGGTCAGCATCTTGGGTTAAAACTGAGATGGCTTCTTCCTCACGGCCAAGCGAAGTGAGAAGTGAAGACAAAGTCACACGAACATCAACCTGGCCAGGGGCCTGTTCCACTACCTGCTCATACGCCTCGACAGCTTCTTCCGTGAGACCACAAATATGAAGACATTGAGCTTGCCGGAGCCAAACGGCAGCAAGGCTATAATTCTTACTTTCCACTAATGGTCGCAGGAGTCTTAGAGCGTCTTTATGACGGTTTACGGCCATTAGAGCCTCCGCAACATCAAGGTAAAGGTCTCCAGCAATTTCGCAATCTACGCGTTGCAGAAGGTAATCAACAAGCTCATCAACAAGATGGAATGTGTGCAAATGAATTAAGACAACAGCTAACTTAGCCCAAAGATCCATTGGAATTTGCTCTGGGAAGTTACAAGTTGCTACAGCAGGATCACTGTCTCCTGTTTGTTCTGTTGTTACTTCAACACCACAATGTGAGATCATTACTTCTAAACATCTAGGGTAGTCCTGCAGCTGTAGCAGCAGTTCTAACAGTAAGTTGACATCTTCAGACTGCACTTCATTTGGAATTTTAAGAAAGGCAATTTCCATGGCTTCTCTAGCACGTGCTAGATCACGCTCTTTGTGATGGTAATATGAAATTTTCTTGGCAAGTTCTAGAATGAGAGGCCCATGGTCAGGTGTAAGTACACTTAACAGGCGAGTGTAACACTTAATAGCCGATTTATGATCTTTGGCCTGTTCTAACAGAGCAGCTCTTTTCATATGTGTTTCCACATTTGATGGATCAGCTCGGATTGCTCTAGTATAACACTGAATTGCTTGTTTGAAATTATCTTGTTCCTCTGACATCAATGCCAATCGAATCCACTGGTTAGGGTCACCTGGACTAAGCAGAGCTGCAATTAATGCCACCTGCAGTGATTTTTCAGGCAGCCCTTGTTCTTCATATAAATGAGCAAGTGTGTTAAAAGCTTCAGGGTCATTAGGGCATTGACGAATTATCTCCAAACACATTTTTTCAGCGGTAGCATGATCACCACGTGCATAAGTTAAATTTGCTTCACCCATAAGACCTTGCAAAGCAGGAGGCAAAATTCGCTTTCTTCTTCGAAGCCGGGGTTTGGCGATTAGTTCCTTCTCAAATGCCTCCACACTAGAGGAATTTCCAGTGGTATCAGTAGAGCAAGATGCCTCTGGAGTTGAAGCTTCACCAGTTAAATCTTCAGAGGTAGAATTCCTATCAGCCAGCTGAGCATACTCAACAAAGGATATCTCCTTATTCAGATAGCGATTAAGATTCTCCCGTAAACGTTGCTCTTCTGCAGGGTCAGAAGAGACAGCTTGCTCCTGTGCATCATTCACACTTCTTCCATCGAGACTCTCTGAATCATCCCAGTCCAAATCATCGCCATAGACTCCATCACCCACTGAATGTGACGAACTTACATAATCAGAGGGACCAGGCATTGGCTCTTGGTCAGTAAATGGCACCACTGCTGCAAGAGGAGTGATCACAACATCATCTTCCTCATCTGTTTCTTCAAAAGCACTGCGCAGGTCTGAACGTGATGGGGAGGAGAGCTTCATAATGGGGATGTTAGCATCTGTTGTCCTTTCCCCACTCCCACCTTCTCCATTCCAGCCTGACATCTTCACTGGAAGCACATGAACGTAGACCATCACAGAACAGCAAGGTTTCATAGAACCCTTCACACAACATAACCTGGTATACCACAATTCAATGCTCTATTAATCTAAACTGACGTACAAAATGACAATTACTTGTATGTTTCTGTTTCATCAAACAAAACCCAAGAACAAGAATAAAGCGGTCTGTAATGCAAATTTCAATACCTTTATCTGTTGAAATCCAAGTGATAAGTAAACAGGGCAAACAGGCACACTGGTTAGACTAGACTCAGCGGCAAAGAATAAAAAGATGATATCTGAAAAAAAAAAAAAAGGAGTTAATTTGTTACTATATGTTCTAAACCGCAATAAACCGCAAAGTTTTTACATGTGGAAGAAGTGGGCATACCAGAAACAATTATGGGCATGCCCGTGGGCTTGTCTTACACAAAACAACAAAACAAATGAGAATCTACGGCGCTTAGTTGGTCTTGATTTGAAGTCCAACGGATTTTTCGACCTACCCGCGAAACATCAAATTCGAAATCAATATTGCGGTCTTTAATCCGATTTTAGGCATAAAGATTGACTAAAAAACGAATCAAACAGATGGCGCTCTACCACAAAAAAAATAAATAAAATTGAGGAATGAGAATTGAAAGTTAACGAGTGTGCCGGAACAGAAAACTGAAATGAACATGGCCGTGAACGATTCCGTGAATGAAAACCGTACACGATTTGAAAGTGAGTTTCTTTGAAAGTCACAACGATTTTTTCTGTAGTAGGTCACGAGTACTGCACTTATATCATCTCTTCGCAACATCACTGCACGAACGGTGGTTCATTTTGTCGCGCTATTATTGTTTCGTTGCGTATAAGGCAAGGGAACACCAATCGGCTATTTGCAGCACCACCAATTACACGCAGATGACGATCTATGAATGAAGACGACATAAATAAAAATAAATTTTGCTGATTTATTTGCGTCAGAAGGGTAAGTTTAGAAGTGTGTTTCGCTTTTTCGAGTTTAAAATTTCTGGCCGTTGTCCAAGCTGTGTAGGCGAAGGGGATGGCTGGAGGAAATGTATATGCACTTTTCCATTATTTTCGCTCTATGTTAAGGTAAAAGGTAACTGTTACTAAAAATTTGTACTTCAAAATAAAGATATGATTTAGAAATAGTTCAGCACTTGCTGCTTTGGTAATTTTTCGTTTAACTCTATTGTTTGTAGCTTTAAAAAATCTTGATGTCTTAACCTGGCAAGTCACTTTTTCTTATTTTGTTTATTAATTTATTTATTTCTAGTTTCTCTTTTTAAAATCGTTTTAACAACATATATTCTTGCCAAGAATTTTCTTGTTTGTAAGCTGTTTTACTTTTTTTTTGTAATGGGTCTTGCTAACTGTCTGTGGTCAGGAAAATTGCTTTGACTAAGTTTGACACTTCAATGTTTTTCTAATGTATTCTTTTGAAAGTATGTACAAACATTATGAATGCTTGACCTAATGTGTAATAAAAGCACTTTTTCTGAACAGACTGTAGTGTTTCAAGATTGGCCATTTAGATGGATGGCTGTGAATCTAATGCGGAGGAAAGCAGGCCGTTTAAAGCCGCTTCACATTGTAAAGAAATGTTCCATAACAAAAACATTCCTCATGCTGTGGTTATGCGAGAATATGGTACATCACGGTGCCTCAATCAATTAACCTCTGAATTTCGCATAGCGGCTGAAGAGAAATTAATACGTAAACAACACAAAGAAATGGTGAGTATCAAGAGATGTTTTGAAACAAAGTATTGGAAATTATTGTCTTGACAGTTTTTCTGTTCTAGAAATGTGAATTGCCAGACTTTACTCGTTCTACATACTTAATGGTCTTCAGTCCTGATGGGTATGAATGAGCAGTAATCCTTGTGCTTCTATTTTAGCATAGTGTTCAAAATTAATAAAGCTATTCCTGTTTTTAGGAAGAAAATGGCATCATCTCATGGGAACCACAATGTTTATGTTACTGATGTCAAAACAGGAAAAAATTTGAACACTTTATCTGGCCACCCTCGCACTCCATGGTGCATTGCATTCCATCCATCTTCCAATCAGATCTTGGCTTCTGGATGTCTAGGGGGCCAAGTTCGTGTTTGGGATTTACATGTAAGGTTTTGTAAGAATGCAGTTCTTAACAATGCTATCTTTACATGGTTTGCTCATGAAAGTCAAATATCTGTGAATGTTCTCTAATTATTCAGGGTGGCAGTGAAATATGGACTGTGGAAGGGCAGACATCTATAGCGTCACTCGCCTTTCACCCTTCTGACAGACTCCTTGTTATCGCTTCTTATAATGAAATATCATTTTGGGACTGGAGTCAGCCTGAACCATTTGCCAAATGCAGTACCTTAAATGAAAAAGAAAAAATTCGCTATGTAGCATTTGATTATACTGGATCAAAGCTCATAACAGGAATAGAGATACCCAAACCTATCCTGTCGCAATGGGATCGTGTTGGACCAGGTGGGCAAACCAACCGTCCAACTGGTCCCAGTGTGTCACGGCTTGCAGGACAGCGACCAGGATTTGGGCCAATTTTCAGTCGTCCTAATCAGGTACCTGGTTCTAGGTCAGGTACACCGTCAACATTACCAGGCCCATCAATGTCTACATTTAATGCTCTTCATAGGGCATCAGCTTCACAGTTGGAGGGAAGGATTGTAAGTGTGCCTGTTTTTCTTTCTACGTAAAACATATTCATGGTTTCTTGTTTAATGTAACTTATCAAAATTTTTCGTCATTTCGTTTTTTTAGATAATATATCTACTCTTGTTGTGTTCCAATAGCTGTCAATAAGCTATTAAGGCATTCACTAATTTCAATTTTTGTTTTCAGAGACAGAATGTACAGCTACTCCACTTGCTTCTGGATGCACGGAGAAATGCTCAACATGAGCTGAACTTATCACTGTCGAGACGACCTGTGACGAGTGAACGGTATGTTGATTCTGTATTTCAGTGATCTAATGCTCTTCTCTTCTGGTGAAAGTGTTAATTTTTGCCTCCCTGCATCAGAAATAGAAGCTCAAGTTATGTCATTGAATCAAGTCATACTAGCTCTGGTTCCAATGGCCCTAGTAATCAATCTGACGCAACTCAGGAGCCAAGAGACGTTTTAAGTCCTGGATTACATGATCCCATTCCAAGTACAGATGCATCATCAGCATTCTCACAAGAGCATGCAAGCTCAAATCAACAGAGAACTCTGCATAACTCAGGTACTTGGATTGTCTTTGTTTAAATGAAACCAAGCTATAGTTTTTATAATTGAGCATGTCATTTACTTGTTTATTTAGTCTCTACTAGCCATGAAGGAATTTCCGCATTGAGAACAGACAGAATAAATGAACCAAGAGCCACAGTAAACAGAAGTGAAAGAGCTTTAGCATTGTCTCAACCATCATTAACATCAATGACTAGGGGAAGGTATGGTAGAGTCTTTCTTTTGAACAGTTTTCACTTATTTGAATTAGGCTTAAATCTCTTGGTATTGGTTGGTAACTTATACAATTTGCATCATCTTGTGACAGATCCCAGTCCACTGAGCACCTCATACATTCATCTTCAGGGACTTCATTAGATGGCAGAAACTTTTATCAACATAGAGGTTTTTCAAATTCTGGTAAAAAATTAGTTTTGGTTTCCTGTTGCATTCAGATTTTAAACATGCTATTTATGTTATTTTTATTTCTGTTTTTGTTCATTTTATGTTTTTCCCTCAGGAATCACTCCAGTTTTCCAGAATGAAAATCTGATGAGATCCACAATTTTGAGGACTGAAACTTCAAGGCCATCAACACAAGCAGTTTCATCTTCCAGAGTGACCAGTCAATTTAACAGTTTAAGTGAGGAAATAAGACAAACTTTGATTACCCTCTCAGAAAATGTTGATGATATGCAGCATTGCCCTGTGTAAGTGAAAACTAATTTCATCCTTGATAGTTTGCGGATAACAAATTTATTTACATTTCTTTTCAGGAAGCTATTGTTTGTAACATATTTTGATTTTAGCTTGTGTGCTATCTCAAAATCAAATCATGCAATTTTTTTCCAGCTGTCTTCCTCGAATGAATAGTTCCCGTCTGAGTCACATCCAACAGCTTTGGGCTGAACTGAGGGACCAGATACGTTCTCTGCAATCCAGTATTTGGGAAAATACTACTTTAGCCTCAAATGCCTGGCATCGATCGTCATTTGAAGCAATCACAGAGATGCTTTCACGTATGACGCACGGAGATGGAGAGAGGCCTGCTGGAGAGTCGGGAGACGATTCAAGTGCCTCTGGACGCAGACACAATAGCCTTCAAACTGACAGCTTGCACGCCACCAGCAGCAGTCAGTCTAACTCAGGCTCTGCTCCAAACGCATCATTTAATGAGGGTTCGTTGTTTCGAGGAATGCCAATGTCTGGTTCTTTGGGGCAAAATTTGTGTATTTCTGGTTCAAGCTCACAAACTGTTCCATTTTCAACATACCATTCTGAGACATCATCTGCTTCCACTTCTCCCAATCTGTTTGCTGTCAATGGTGCCTCAAATAATTCAAATTCATCCATTCTGAGAACTCCACCGAGGTTGAATGTAAGAGGCACCCTTAACCGGATTGGGTGCAGACCAAACCAGACCCGCAGGATGCTGAATTTAAGGCATCAAAATTCTTTAGTGAGAAGACTTGGTGCAACTGCAGGAGCATTGAGGGCATCTCGAACATCCTGTAGGTCAATTCAACAATCTCTTACAAACTGTAGTCCTGACAATACGGAATCCAATCAGCAATCTACACAACCCTTCAGTGTGGGACAACTCTTTGTGCGTGAAAGGGAGTTACCCAGTGAATCTGTTCACTCTGGTTACCCTGAAGTAGCCTTATCACCAGAGAGTGAATCTGATGTTGAGTTACGAGAAAATTCTTTGGAAAGGTAAAATTGATCCTTTTTAACCATGTGAGATACTGCTCTCAATTTCTTTTCCCAAAAACTTAATGTGATGTGTGTTGCTTTTTATCCATTTGGAATTTACTTAGGATTTTTCATAGTTCCAGGTTTTATCAAGACTGTTTTTATAATTTGAACAAAGTTATTAACTTCTTTTCATCTCTATGTTGCAGTGTAGAGCAAGCCCAAATACGAGTTAATAATACATCAACATTATCAGCTAGTAATAGTTCTGCAGAAAATGTTGCAGCTGGAAATGGAAATAACAGCCCACCTCAATGTCAATTTTACAAGTACCGCTTCTTTCTCGGGAGGAGAAGACTTGTCAATTCTAGACATATCCAGAACACTGGAGGAAGGGGTTCTGCACGCCTGCAGTGTCAACGGGCTGCAGCACCAAGGTATTCAATTTGTTATGTTGGAAAGATGTTGTTATAAATTTAGAAAGGTAGGAATGTTGGTTTCTTCATGATTAGCTGTATTGTGATCTCTCCCTTCCTGTGTGCCTCTCTGTCTTGGTTTTCAGATTCTTTGGAGGTAGGCATAGTATGTTTGAGATGGCGTTAGGCCCTACAACAAATTCTCAAGAACAAGTAAGTTTGTAAAGTAAACTAAGCATTTTAAAGTGGATTATTTGGATCAATTCGTGGCAATTTTAATGATACTTATTCTTATGACACAGTTTTATAATATATAAAGAAATAAATTATACATCATTGTTGAAGTTAGTTTGTCAATGTTCCTTGTTCTTTGCACTTTTACGAAACTTTTACCAGAATCTTTGTTTTTAGATCACAAGGAACACAAGAACTAGTAACCAGCCTGCTGTTCGTGCCCCAGACAACATGTTAATGAGAATTTTTCGCAGCTTGAGAAGGGCAGCAACTTTATCTGGTTAGTTAGCAAGTTCTACTATTTTACTTTTTATCCCCAGAACTTTCGAGCTACTTACTTGTTCTTCTCTTAGCATCCAAGAATGATCTCAGATATTTATATTTTTACCTTTTCACTGCTCTAGGACACTCAGCAACGCAACCATCAAATCAACCGCACACATCTGAAACATTAAATCAGCCTCAGTTTGTTGGATCGTATGATCAGTCAAGAGAAGAAGCAAGAAGCAATTTACAAGCTGCTTCAAACCAGCAGATAAGAGTTGGAAGACCGCAACGTGCAATTGGTGACTTATCTTCTGGCTTGCGACTCTGGACACAATATAGTGGTCCTGAAGGGGATGTTCTACATATTCGTCTCCCACAGATGGAGAGAATGGATTCTGTTGTGCAAGAACGCCTTTTGAGAATCCGATCTAGCGGTACTATGAATGTAGTGCAGGATGGTGTAATGACAGAAGAATTAGCACGAAATCTATTGCGGTTACATTTACACCAGCAGCACCAGGAGTTACAACTAAGACAGCACCAGGCTAGACTTCGTGTTCGGTTTCACCACCAAAACACTCTGCGCAATTCTGCTCAGGTAAATTATACGCTAAGAATAAGAATAATTTAGGACATTGATTTAAAGATTGATATTGTATCATAATTGTCATGTTTTGCTTCAGCGATCTAGTAAATAGTGGAACATTAGATGGTATTCAGGCACAGCATTAACATTCTTTCTTTTGCTATTCAGGCACATAGAGACTCCTCTCGGCGACTTGCTCGATGTTCATTATGTGGAGGCAATGTGTACATCAGTTCCCATTTCTTTGTGAGATTGGGCTCCTCATCAGATCCGCAGCCAGCCCCTTCATCAGCACAGTCATCACCTGTCTGGCGGCGATGGGCCGTGCCGCCACCGAATCCCCCACCAGCTCGTACCCCGCCGCAGTCCCCGCCACCGCGGCGCCAAGGGACACAGCCGCCCGAGAATGTATCCGAGCAGCCATCACCCCCAGCATCATCTGTTCCACCTGCACCAATACCAGATCCACAGGAGACAGTGCTGCCACAGTCATCACCGACATCTGATTCACTTTCCGCGGGGTCTCCTCAGCCTGCTCATGCACCCCTTCAGCCCCCTTTGATGAGGTCGACCTGTTTGTTTCTACCACAACCAACAACACGAGTGCTGTCTCCACCTCAGCTTTTTGGAGGGTCGTCATCTCCTCCATCATTTGCGCCTCCGTCACTTCCTCCCCTCTCCCCTTCACCACTTTCTCCTCCCCCAGCCCCAGCTCAGCCTCCACCATTGGTTTCGCAGGTAAACCTACCATAAAATTGGGAAAAGCGGGAGAATTATAATCACAGATTTTGCTCTTATTTATGATATTTATGCTTTCAGGTTTCAACTCAAACGAATCCAAGATATTTTGGAGGAGACTCTCCCAGTAATTCTTCAGGATATATAAATAATAGGTTTGAGTACACAAATTCAAATTCATTACTGTGGCAGGTTCCTGCTAGCCATAGTAGGACCCACTCTAGCCAGCAAGCTACTGCCCCTAGTGTCAATGCTACTTCTAGAAGTCTTCAATCAGGTCTCCACAGTCAGCAAGGTTCTGAGGCTCCTCAGCGTGTTGAGGTCAGAGTCATTTCTGAGGAAGCCAGAAGTGTTGCATGCCCGCAGAATTTTCCCCTTGAAATGAATCAATCTGCTGATAATGTAGAGGCTCAGTCTAGTGATTTTTCCTCTTCTGATATGCCTTCCACAAGTTCAGGAATTAGGGCAAGATGTGAGCCAGTGAAAAAAAGATATGGTAAAAGCAACAAGCTTCTAAAACCAGACCACCCTGTGTCCTCTACTTCCAGTGATTCTGATAGTACAGTGTCGAGAACACAGACCAATTCTAACAGTGATGTCAAAGGATGCTTCCAATGTAACAAAAAGTTCCAGTTAAAAGAAAATGAATCAAATGAACCACTCTGTGAAATTTGTAGAACAAATGAAAACAGAATGAATGGAAATGAATCAAGAACAAATCTTGATTCTCATCTTGAACTCCCTGGATGCTCTGCTACAAAGTACTCAAGCAGACCAAGCGCATCTGGTAGAGGAAATTCATTGAAGAGGAAGAGTAAAGACAGCTACAAGGGAAAGAGTGTGAAGGTGTCTAGTGCATATTCTTCATCCAGTGATTCTGATGATGCAACTGCTGATTCACAAAATAAATGCACACATAACAGAAAAGAGAGGACAGGAAAGCACAGAAGTGCTAAGGAGGCTAAAACCTGTTTGAAAGCACCTCAGAACCACCCTTTAAATCATTGTGAATTGGCAACTGGCGCTGAGTCCTCTCCGGCCTGCGAAGAAAATACTCCCAGACAAGAGGCTGCCTCGTTGACTCAGCTGCCAGAGCCAACATTCACTCGACAGCTTGAAGCAATAACTGGCAGATTGGACCATTTAATGTTTTTGCAACGAAATGCATTGGGTACTGCCCAAACAAGCAGGAATGGAAATCCTCAAGACAACTCTCCCCTCAGAAATACAGGTGAGAACTGCTTATCTTCTGCATTCTTTATTTTGTCTTGTATTTTTGAAATGCCATGGCCATCACCAAAAAATAGAAATGAATTAATATTTTTTTTTTGTTATCTTTGTTGTTATGTTTTCTTTTCTTAGGAGATTCTGCCAATGCAGCTCAGGAAAGCAATGGAAATGGCTCTTCTGATGCGATCACTATCACAAGCCGTCTATTGACTCGTCTTACAGAATCTTTGTCACGTCAAATTCAGATGGTCCAACAGGTCCGTGAGCAACCAAATAGCTGTAATGAGCATCAAGAATCTCCTCCCCGAACTGGTCTCCTGAATGCTGGTGTTCAAACAAATTTTTCTATGATAAACAATACGAGACGTCGAGGTCAAGAGCTTCTGAGATTAATGGCAGACAGTTTGTCAACATTCTCTTCTAATGATGGCCTACCAAATGATTTTCAAAGCAATCCTGCATTTGAACATGTTCAGACTATGTCTGCGGCGTTCTGGCTTCTCCAAGGACTTTATATTTTGCTTCATTTGGGTTTAGAGCTAACAGATCTATTACTGAGTCACTATATTTCATCTTATGAGCCTAGTGATCCTGAAGAAAGTTCTGTTCCCCAAACATCACAACCATGTGTTTGTTTGAATTCCAATGTGTTATCTTCACCTCCATTGCTCTCAAGGTACATTTTTCCTTTTTTCATTTGTGTTTTGTTGATAGTGCTAAAGGCCAAAATTTATTGGAGAGTTTACATGTTACTTGTTTGTTTATCTGTATAGGCACACAGCAGGTCCCTCCCATACATCAAGTCGACTTGTTGAGCAATCAAGAACAAGTGAATCCCGTATACCGTCTACGGTTGCAGCAAGTGAAATTCAACATTCAGAAACTCGACCCCCAAGAAATACATTTCCAATCAGTCCAAATGGTAGTCCCCTTGCTAATGGCGTGTCCTCATTTTCTAGAATGTCCTCAATTCGTAGACCTTGGCTGGTTAATTTACATAATGTGTTGGCTTCAGTGCGTTCCCCAATCAGGCCACCTCAAAACTTGGAAACGTATCTTAATTCAAGGCGAAATTTTTTAAGTGAATCTCCTCCCTCAGTCCAAGTTCCAGTCATGTCAGTGCCGTCCTACACACCTCAGGTAAGACATTGGAATTGACTGTACTCCTGCTGATATGGCAGAATTATGCTTACAAGTGCCTTACTTACTCTTTCTTGTTTTAGTTGGGTGTTGAGCCTATTGCTGAGGGCCGTGAATGGCAAACAACTTCAGCATCGTTTCCCCCAGCTCATTCGGTTATACCATCTGGAACTATTCAGAGAACCCTCCCTTCAGTACCTCGTGCCTCAGTTCAACAGAACCTCAATCAGTCAGAAAGTGTGAACCACGAACCTATTGGCTCTGTGTTCACAAGACAAGGATCTGTTCCTGTGCGTCCTCGCTCGCAACATCCTTCTATGGCACGTCAGCCACAAGATAGAACTTTATTTGCTTCAGATGCTGATATGGCTGCCCAGCAATCATTGTTTTTCCACTTTGATTACACCCGTAGTAAGTTATTTTTATTATTGTCTGATAGCTTATGTAGAAATTACTAGCATCTGATAAGATACGTTATCATGTGTTATGATATTCATGAACACAAACCATGCACAAAGACTGAAATTCATTATTTAAGACTCAACGATAATTTTTTTGAAGTTGTGTTAATTTTTGCTTAGCTAGGGAGAGTTACTTATTGAATTTTTGGGTGTGTGCATTTGAATCCTGTTAAATTTGAACTGATAAACAAAAAAGCAAGTGTTGCATTTATTAATTTCTTCCTTTTTTCATGTTTTTTGAAAGATATTGGTCATTTTGTTCGAGAACCTAACTTCACTACAGAAGAACACAGAATTCATCGCATTCAGCTGTGGGACTTTTCTGAAGGGGCCATCCCTGACATCACAAACAGTAAGTGAGAGTTGAAATCACAGTTCCTATTTTCATTATAGTTCTGACCTCTCAGATAAATAATCAGTTTACTTGAGTCGGTGGGTTTTCATTTTTCTCTTCCTTACTTTTTTTTTTTTTTTTAAAGGAAAAAGGTTTATTTAATTTTTTTTTTCTTTCCAGGTGGTGAAAACCTTGTTGTAGCTGAATGTAAAATTCACAACGATGCCAGTGTGGACATCTCTGCTGACGGGCATCTACTAGTCGCTCTCTTACCTGCGCCTCGTCCCACCGGTCATCCGCCACTACCATCCGCACCAGCAGGACAGACTGTTGGTAAGGGCAACATATTAAATACAATAACAATCAACATGCCTTGAGCCTCAACTCAGAATGAGAACTTTCAGGTCTCAAAGTGGAAGCAATTTAATTGTTAATGTGCTGGTTTGATCTCTTCTTACAGGTGTCTACAGCTTGGTTAGGGAATCTCTTGGACAGCTTTTGTACACAACTAGTTTGGAGCAGCCTGCCGTGTCAGTCGCTTTGTCTCCAACTGCCGCATACCTTCTGGTGGGCCTTGCAACAAGAAGAACAATGTTAATGCCCAACGACCAGCATGCTCTTGCTCAGATATTTAGGTTGGAGGGTGCAAAGCCAGGGAGACCAATTGGAGCTCGTGGACGTCTAAATTCTTTCCGGTATATTGAAGTGCAAAACAGTCATGTTTCTGTTGGTATTAATTGTATAAGATGGGCGCCTGTGTCTGGACAAGGCATTGTGTACGGCACTAACACCGGAGCTCTTGTAATTTTACGGTAAACTTAACTATTGCACTCAGTAAATTGATCTAGTCCCTAATTATGTGAGCTGTGAATTTTTATCACATGAATCACAGTGATATAAAATGTGCCTACCTTACTTAAAAGTGAATCAATGTCTTAGAATTTCCCCTGTGTTGTCAGTGTACAGCAGATAAGGCAAATGCTTCATTTGCTGTGCAACATCCCCCAATTCACATGTGATATTTGACTGACCACAGACGAATCTTTCAATCTGTGGAGAGTCTTTGCATACTGCTTTCTTCCCTTACAAAACAAACACCACCAAAAAACTACTTATGTCTTGGTTATTGTTTTGTTGTAATTTTGTTTCGTTTTAGATCATTTGTGGCTTTGAAGTGCATGGAAATTTTAATGTAATAACTCAACTGAAAATGTTTGCTTCTGGCATATATCATTAGATTAGTTTGTTTGAACAACATCATTGTGTTGTATTTTATGTGAGAGGTATTAAAGGTTTTTTATATCATACGAGAAAACAACATTGATTTGTAATGTTAGATAAAAATTTATATTGACTGGCAATATGTTATCTTCATATAAAGTGAGAAACACAGTTGCTAAACCAATAATGAAAGAAATAAAAGTTCTCAAAATATTACATGCAATTTAACGGCGAAAGCCCCATTAATTTCATGCCTTGGTATAGAATAGCCCTCGCCTCTTCAAATAGCAATAACCGTTGCTCACCTAATTTGCCTGCATTAGATACTTGCAAAACTATTAGTGCTTTGTTGATAGCATCACTGCAAAAGAAATCCAAGTATTAAATCTTACGTTCTCAGTATCTTCCCCTGTTGTTAACTAATAACATCAGATGATACAAACCATAATGTGAACAAATATTCAGCAAGTTTACTAGCCTCAAGTTCTTCAAAACTTTTTTGGAGTACTTCTTCAAATCTAGAGAAACAAAGTTGAAAAAGAAAAGAAAAACACTTAATTTCAAGGATGTTTTCTGTTTGATGATACGCAAAGAGAGTATTCTAAAAATTCAAATACAGAACCATTTGTACACAGAATATTTTTTGAAAATTGTCCAGTCAGAGCCACTCTGATGAGCTCCACATTATTGATAAAGTTTTCTGAAAGAGGCTACAAAAAGATAAAATAATAGGAAAAAAGATCCTTCGGTATCTTGAACTTAACATTCCGTAAATTTTATTGCACAGCGTTAGTCTCCTGGTCAGTTTGCATAAGGGTCACAATTGTACAAATTTATTTGTTATAGAATAAATCTAAATTTTTATGAAAGTGAGCTTGGGAGCTGTTACTTAAGGTTTGGAGAATTGGGCGTTGCCTATTCAGCACCTACAACATGTATTGCATCTTAAAGCTATCCGGTTATTCATTAAAATCTGTTATAATCGGCTTATTTTTAAAAAATTACAAACTTCCCATTTCCCCCTATTTTAATTTTGGAAATTTTTGAAGCCTTGCATCTTGAAGCTTAGTGCAAGTTGAAAAAATCCATTTGATTTCAAACCGTATCATTTACCTTGAAATTTCATACACAAGATTTACAGCAGCAGGTTCCGATAAACACTTGGGGTCACACATCAGAGCAACAGGTACACGGCTTCTTTCTGACAAACTTCGCAATCTGCAATGGGTGTACTGCAAACGCACCCCTGTGTTGCCTGTCATCTAACAGACAAAAATAAGTTTTTAAGATTCTGCTATTTTGAAAAGCTTTGATAACTAATGACAAGCAGAAGACAACATACAGATTGAGTAGAGTTCCAGTCAAACGTATAGTCTTTCATGCGTTTATGTATTAGATCAGCCACTATAATAGCTGAAACTCCAAGAATATCTGCTGTTCTCAGATCCTCAGAGAGATCGACTCTGGTGTCTAGAAAAATTGGAAAAAGACGTCTCCTTGAACTTCATTTCTATTTTTCTCAATCAAAGTTTCTTGTTGAAATACTTACTTGGACTAGCTTTCTGTTGCTTTACCATCAATTGGTGAGCTTCATCAAGAATATCATTCAGGAATACTGCTGCTCCATGACGAGTACTCATCCCACGTACTCTACCAAATCTAATATGTTTCAACTTCTCAGACCAAGGACAACTGAGGCCTCCCAAGATATGAAAAAGATTTTGAAAGTGATTGTGTTGAGAGGTATCAGCTAAGTAATACATCAAGTCAAATTTATACTTTGCTTCTCTGCAAAAAATTGAGACAAAGTTTCTAAACATCAAATGGTACAATAAGATCTGTTTCTACTGATGTTAACACATAAACTAGAAATATCACCTACCTATCAATTGCAGCTGCTATATCTCTAGTGAGGTAGAGAGTTGTTCCATCACTTTTGACCAAAGGAATAGCTTTGCCTTTTACAGTGACAATTGACCGTCCTTCTTCATCAGTGTTGAGCTGCCCAAAAGATTTCATCAGTCCAATAATGTGGATTATTGATTTAGCTTTGTAATCTGACTCCCATGAATATTCGTCAAATTTAATATTAAGTCGGGCATAGGTCTTCATTAATTCTGCAATGGTGTACCTGAAACACAGCTGGTATTAATGTGAAAGCTTCATATTTTTATCTACAGCCAGTACCAAAGAATTCAAAACATCCTTCCAATTTGGAAAATTATGCATTTTTTCAATGAAAACACTCATTTGGAAATTTGGAAGATGTGGTGTTTCATAATAAAAATGTATATTTACTCCTTATAAAGTTTCCAATCAAAGACATCAGAATCATCTCCATTCTCCAGATTCATGAAAATTTTACGAGCTTGATCCATAATACATGGATCTTTTTCTGCTTCTGCATTGGCAGTCACATACGCTTGGTAAAGGGTGTATAAAGGCCTTTTACTCAGTTCTTCAGAGGATGGATTTAATATATTCATCCCTACCTAAAACAAAAGCCCCTCAAAAAATTAGAAACAATAGCTCAACACAATGCACTAAAACCGAATGAAACTACATCCCCATATGCTAATCCATTCATAAGACTCCTACAGTTCAAAGATATGAGCCCTTAACTCACCTTAACTAACCCAAACTGAGTTCCCCAATCACCTAAATAATTTAGGCGGATGACATCGTAGCCAAACCATTCATGTAAGTTGGCAACATAATTCCCAATTATTGTGGATCGAAGATGTCCAACATGGAACGGTTTAGCAATGTTGGGTGAGCTAAAGAGATAATCAACATCAGATATTACATGAGTCAAAAAAATTATTAAGTGATGAGAAAGAAACGGAAATACAAATATGAACCTTAACAATGGTATTGCAAAGGCGATGAGGGAGATTACCTGAACTCAACAACAACACGTTTATGACATGAAGGGGATGCTTTACATGAGGCATGATTTTGAAGCACATCTCCAATAAACCTAGTTTGATTAAGTTCAAAGAAAATGATTGATTTTCGATTTCTTTCAGATACACTAACTTTGTCAATTACGTCATCAGGGAGGAATTGATCCTTAAAGTTTGTGTAATCGTGAAACTTTCTACCATCAGCAACCTGAGACATTATATCAGCCGACAGTGATAGTCCAATCTTTGAATCAGGACTTCTTTTCAATTCCAGTTTGGACGCTAATTTTATGACATCTGACTCTGCAGGCCCTCCATTCACCAAGAGTTCTAGAACCTAGAAAAATACAAACATAATGTAAATGTAAGTGCCCCAACCATCAACTATACAGCATAGCACTAAGTCCTTACCCTGCGAGAGACATAATTTTTCAAAGTCCTCGACATCGTTAGTGAAGAGAATTAGAGTGGTGAAAGAAAAAATCAGCAATACCATACAGTGTTCATAGAAATTCTTTATGCTTCTTGCTCTTTTCTTCTATATCTTATACCTTCCCCTCCTTTCCAAGTGATGTCGTCTGCTATGTATTATTCGCAAGAGAAACCGAGAAACCGGGTGTTGATAGAGGGGGTCTAGAAGGGAGGGACGCGAACCTTCTGCTAGGAGCCGAATAAAGCACGCAAACACGACGCTCTGCGCATGCACGCACGAAAACAAGCGAGCGCTACGACGCTCTGCGCATGCGCCGGAGTGGAAGGGGGACCTCCGCAGCTCGCCCCGCTCAGGCCCCGCTAGCTCCCCTCGCCCATATTAAACAGTCGAATAAAGCACGCAAACGCTCCGGCCAATGAGGGCGCTGAACGACTATCGCACCCCTCCCTTCTAGACCCCCTCTAGGTGTTGACATTGTGATCCAAGGAAGGTGTTGCGAACCAACGTAAATTAATAAGATAGCGTTGTTAGCACTGGAGAAGTAAACTTTTTAGAGTTTTCCATGAGCTTATTCATTGTTCTTTGGCTATTTTAAGGTTCTTGAATTTTCTGTTTTCCTTTTCTGCTTCCCCGCTTTATAAGGGTTAAAAAGTTATTGGTGTTTGGCTAACCTGTAACCAAAACTTCAAAATCATAACAATTATGGCTCCTGTGGTATGCAGTATTAAAGCATCTTTAATTCTGATTTGCCTGCAAACTGTGTTTGGTTCAGATATAGATGTTTCCAAAACCCGCATTTGGGGACCAGGGTTACACCCAGACAAAATTGTACTTCCAGCTCGCTATTTTTTCATTCAGGCTGTAGATAAGAACAATGTGAGGTAAGTTTGCTGAATTTTTAAAAATATCTTAATATTATCGACTCAAATACATCTCTGAGTAAATATTTTAGTTTTCAGCATTCTCCAGGAGACATTTTTAAAGTCAAACTGTTTGGAAGGACTGCTGGTGCAAAGGTTGAAAACAGTAACTCCTGGGTTCAAGTATTGGACCGCAAGGATGGTTTATTTATTGTTCGATACAAGCTGTACAAATCCATCCAAGATTTAGAAATCCACGTTCTTTGTCACAATGATCATATACCTGGGTCTCCTTTCAAAACCCAAGGTAATGTTTTATTGAGCAGCTGTATAGACAATTTTATAAGTGGGTAGACGATTTCTTTTATTGTTCTGTTTCTTTAATTAGGTGTATCGTTTGCTGAAGAATGCCATTGCCCCAGGAATAACTTAAAAGAATGGTTGGAGGATCTTGAGTGCCCTGTCTACGATCGAATCACGAATGATTTGAAATTATTCAATAGAGTCAAATTCAGTAAATTATATCCAGTTATCATGGAACGTTTCAATCAACCAGAGAGTATGAGCATCTGTAATTATATTGTAAAAAATAATCAGGTTTGTACTGCAAAAAATCTGTATAATGAAGACAAATATGTTTGTGAGCAAATCCTGTGCTTTCCGCATTCAAGGTGTATCAAAAGCTCTATAGCATCCCAGATTCTTAATCACTTGGCATTCAATAGTAATTGAATCAAACTTAACTTGAAGTATACATAAAATATATCACCTCACACAGTTCTCCTCGGCGATTAACCATTACATATGTAATTAACACAGATTTATCGGAGATGTTTCGGAAAACACGTTGGATTTAAGATATTCATGGATGCAATTCTATTGTCATTGAGTCGGAAAACCTTCCTTCCGGATATGGAGCTTTTTGTTAATCTGGGGGATTGGCCTTTGTCGCCCTCTGCTGGAAGACCTGCAATACCATTGTTTTCATGGTGCTGTTCAGATGATACAGTTGACATACATCTTCCTACATATGATATTACTGAGTCCAGTCTTCAGTGTATGGGTCGGTAAGTTGAAAATCATATTCCTTCCTCAATTTCATTAATTCATTAAAAAAATTCATTTTGTAGTTAACAGTTGTCTAACAGTGAACTGAGCAACACACGTTCTGATGTACTGTGTTTTACACAATGCAGCAACTTGAGAAAATCAAATCTAAGATTTTTTTGCTTAGAATCCTGCTTTTACCTTTATTTTTTAATTAGACATTAGACATGCACAGTGTTCTTTTTAAAGTAGGTTTTGAGTGTGTCAGTTGAATTCCTATTTTCAATTTTTTTCTAGTGTAATGCTTGACATGCTGTCGGTGCAGACAAATGTGGAGCAGCCGTGGCATAAAAGACAGTCAAAAGCTTTTTGGCGTGGTAGAGATTCAAGGAGAGAACGTTTACGTCTTGTGGAGTTGTCAAGGAAACATCCTGAGCTTCTCAATGCTTCAATTACAAACTTCTTTTTCTTTCGTGATGAGGAAGAAATCTATGGGCCAAAGGAAAAGCATATCTCTTTCTTCAGATTTTTCGATGTAAGCTGAAAGTGCTGCCTTGTAATTTAGCATAATCTTGGGCTCTTAGCTAATCTCTGTTTTCTTTTGCAGTATAAATATCAAATAAATGTTGACGGTACAGTTGCTGCTTATCGCTTTCCATACCTTCTTGCTGGGGGATCAGTGGTGCTCAAACAAGAATCTAAGTATCATGAACACTTCTATGACCTTGTTATCCCATGGGTCCATTACATTCCCGTTCAACACGATTTGTCTGATTTGATAGACCGTGTTAACTGGGCATATGATAATGATGAAAAAGCTCATCAAATTGCTCTTGCTGGTCAAAAGTTTGCTATGGACAATCTCTTACCCAAAGATATATTTTGCTATCATGGACGGCTATTTCAGGTAAAATTTTAATTGAATCAAACATGAACATATTTCTTATTTATAGATTTTCAATCGGTCTAACCAATTTTTTTTTTCAACTCCAGGAATGGGCTAAAAGACTTCTTGAGCCTGTAGAAATTCGACCTGAAATGGACTTGGTGGTTCAGCCCTCAGAAACTCTTGATTGTTTGTGTGATAAGAGCTCTGCCAGTAAAAAAGATGAATTGTAAAAGTACGCTCTCTGTAAATGCCAAATTTCTCAACTGCCCATTTATGAAAAAAATTAATAAATGTTTTTGTAAATTTTCATTTGGTTTACTCTTTCTTTTATGTGCAAATAATGGCAAATAATAACTCATACATGTTTGGGAGCTATTCTGGCAGGGAGCCGATGTTGTCCTACCAGATTTTGTCCTGCCGGACTTTTCCTTTATTTAAAATGTCAGAGAGTAGAGATAAAGTTGTCCTACCACTTTATAAAATGTGTTTTTAATTGCTTTTGTTTCTGGTAATATAGACAAATTAGAATGAAAGTAAATAATACTTTTTAAGCAACTTTTTAACATTTTTGCTTTTTTTTCTACAAGTCCGGTCATATCACAATACATTATTTTTTGAAATTAATCCACACGCTTTTTGAAATTTATTTGACTTTTCAGAAAGTATGCTACATGTAAGTATGGCCTTCCTGGACACGGGTACTAAATTATGCACAAATGTGGGTTATAATTTCTTTATCTTTCAGATAAAATTGTACAATATACACAGTTTGAATATAAAAAATTACGAATGCTATTAAAAATAGTAAACATATCAAGGTCATTAATATCACAAAAGAAGGAAAATACAACAAGTTAGCTTTGTTTCAATTCAGATACCTCAAGCACATCTCAGTAACCTCTGCTTTAATTTGAGTCAAGATTTGTGAAAAATTCGGATCGAGTTTTGACACTAAAATTTCTATTTGGGTATTTTGTCAATAGTTTTCAATACATTTTAGCTTCAAAAAATTTATGTAATGGCATATATTTTGTAATGCACCTAAATTATTGTGATTCTAACATGTCTTTCCAATGTTGCCTATTCTCCATCCTCTTCCTCATAACATTCATAGAGATTAAAGTCAAACAATTCTATTTGAAAGGTTATGATGGAAAAACATTGGTTTTCTGACACTGAAGTGCTAGCTTTATCGGGATTACAGAAGTTACGGACACAGGAGAGAAATCTGCCACACTGCTGTGAACTGACTTTCTAGCTTTGCGGTTCTTAGATTGACATTATGCAAGTTTAGTGGTTTTCTGAATGTCGTATTGGAGAAAAGCTCAATGAATTCAGTTATCACCAAAAACCAGTGAAATACAAAAAAAAAAAAAAATAATAATAGGTAAAACTAACCCAATCAACCAAAATTCAATAAAACCTAATCATAATGAAAACAATAGCATCTGTTTCTTTAATTCGCAAAACTTGGGCAACATGAAGTCTCCAAAATGCAGCAGATATGTGAGGTGCAAACACACAGACATACACAATGTAAAACTGAAATAACAAGAAAAATCTCTACAGGTGACATATCCATTTGTTTTTATGAACATACCATCAATTCAAGGCAAAGACTCAAGCAAGAACATAAGTGAGAATTTTTAAGAAAAAGTTCTGTGAAAGGAGATGGATTTGGAGCAGTAGTAGAGAGAGTCTTACAAATCTGAGGTGAAGGAAAATTTCGAGACTAAAAGGTACTGCTCATACCTAACCTACCATTTTTTGACCCACATGTTCAAACCATAGTAATACAATTTACGAAAAACCACATCTTCTTAATACAGATGAGGATTCAAACAGCGTTGGGACATTGTTAACTGTAAACAACTTAGAGAAGCACCAGCCTTAGAGCTGAAATACAAATATCAAAATGAAATAAAAGAACTGAAAGTTGGCTTAAAAGGATCTGAAACATTAAAAATTCTCACAATACGCGTCTCAAGTCTGATTCGTGAAGGTTTTCTGACAAGATATAAAGTGAAATGGCCTAACAAAGAAAGTCATTATATGCAGATGAACTATTGAAAATAATTATACATGCATTCTAACAAAGTACAGAAAAATTAAAAGAATGTGCAAATATATCCAATATTTACAAAAGTTTTAAATAAAACTTCTAATATAAATAACAGTATTGCAAAATAAGTTCGAGATCTGTAAGTCTGCTTTAGGAAAACAACTTCACCTACAATCCGGCTGAACAAGTAAACCACTTACAAATACGTCTGTGTAACTTTTAGCAGCAAAAGCACACATAACTATGGGAGAACGAATTCAAGAGATTAAGAAGCAAAACTTAGAATATTCTAGAAGATGTTAAGAAAGCAAAAGCAAAGTATTCAAACTTTAAAATGGAAGAAAATAATGAAAGTTATGTGCTCTTCTCATGTTAAATAATACATGAAGAAAAGAAAAAAAAAGATTGATAACAACCATTTTAATGGTCTATAACAGTACAGCCATATTTGAAGATTACCATAGTCAAAATACTATCAAACAAAAAAGGTACAAAAAAAGTAAGAAATAGGAAACAAAAAAACAGATGAAAGAAAGAAAAACAGGACAGAAGGACACGACGGAATACTTGAGATCTGCTGACTAAGTCATAGAACTCAATTCTCAACAACTATATAAAAAGTCAATTTTGATTTTGGGCATCAATTTGCCTATAAAGTGCAAATTAACATGAGCAAAAACATTTTCAAGTTTCAATTTCTGTACACATATATACTATATACATATTGTGATCTTAATGAGATAAACCACAATTGACATAAAATACAATGGTAACCAACTAAGGTACAAAATATATAGCACACGGTAACAACCTGAAACATTTAGGAAGTGGTGCAGACCAGAAAGGTCTTGACAATTCTAAAATGTTCAAGAGGGCTGGCCACTACGCTGCATTTCCTTGCCAACAACAGATTGCTTCAACACACCAACAGAGACCATTTCTTATGGTCCATACCAGTAAAGAAAAGTCTTTCATTCATCCTGAATGAAAGCTTGAATCTCTGCTCAAAATATTATAAGAATTATTACTGTAACTCTATTCATGTGATGATAACTTCACTTACTTTTATAAAGAATAACAACTAAAAATACGTAGTTTTTGGTATGAAAGGCTACTTACAATAAATTCAGCTTACAATATTAGCAAGAAATTGTACAATACTTTGTACTTTAGCATTCTAAAACTAAGAACATTTTCTTCTTTCTAGTGACTCCTAGAAAGACAGATTTCAAGCAAAACTCAGAAAAGAATTCAATGCAGACAAAAAGGGAAACAAACAAATATAATCTGTCAGATTGTTCATATATTTGTCATTTTCTCGGGATAAAATATGCCTGAGATACAAAATACAAACCTTTCCTCTCTTCTTCCTCTCTGCATAACACCTTTTCTCAAATGAGAAAAAGTTTACACAAAATTATCTCATTTTCAAAAGTTTCTTTTATCCGGAATTCTAAAAATCATCTCGCAGTTCACCTTGCATGGCAAAATTCATGGTGCAGTTTGTCATCCATGGTTAAAATGCTACAGAAATTTTGTATTCCTTCCCACCCTCCCCAACGTATTAAAACATAATGCATTTTGCTGCCCTACAGAGTCAAAATTGTAAACAACAGATTACAGTGATCGAAAATTATCAGTGGTCTTACAACTAATACAGGATGACATACTCTTAAATTAAACTCAACAGCAATAAGTCCACATTTTATTTTAACAGACTAAAAATTCTTCTTCTTTATCGGTTTTATTCATACAACAAAACATCAGTCTAGAGCTTGCCTTGCACACAAATGTCAAAAATATATTCGAGGAGTGCACAAACAGTTCAATCACCTGCATTTTGATTGTCAAAGTCATTGCTATTGCTCTATCTAATGAGACACATCACACACAAATGCATAGGGCCTATGCATTCATCATGGCAAAAAGCACCACACTCTTTACACATAATCATGGCTTTCAAATTGCAGGCACAATCATTTTTTGTTGAAGTTCGCTCACCAATAACCTCCTGTTGATGATCTTGAACTGCATGTCCAGAGCTTCCACTTTCACTCCCTTGAACTTGTCCTTCCCCATGCAAAATAACCTGCAGAAATGAAGAAAATAAGTGACTCTTTCTTCAAACTTATCCTGTGTCCTCAACAACATGGAAGTCTGATAAACATGTCTTACTTGTGGATAGACCCCAGGGATATGATCTGGTAAAGTTGGAACAGAGTAGCCATCTTGTGAACATCTTGTGACAGCCTGTACACCAGGACTCGGCCCCTGGAACGCAACATTAGGATCATTATGAGAATGAATTTATTGAGGAAAGGGGACAGCGATACACAACTAAGAGTTGAATATGATGGGGATCAAGCAACATATTCGGAACAGGTGGCTTATTACCCAAGTTGTAGTAACTGCAAGTGGGAAAGAAAAGAATTCTGTCTTGACTGGCCAGGCTGCCATTAAATGTATAAGTAAGAAATTTAAAAAAAAAAACTGGTTTTGATTCAAATCTAGTTGAAGATTAGAGCTTTTATGTCGACTGCTAATATTCAAAGAAGACAAGCTGGGTACGGAACACAAGACAGATTATTACCGGCTGTTGTCCATAAACTTGTTGGTGAGGTTGAGAGCAGTCTGCATCCACGCTGGATGGTCTACCTCTGCCTGTGACTCCACTGATAACCTTTAAACAGTCACACAAATTTTAGCATTTTCCTCAAACCTCACTGGCGTCTGCAAACAAACAGTTCTATTTTTTTGTTAGACATGAAATACAGAAAAAGAAATATACCTGGTGGTTGGAGGGAGGTGCACTCGATGCTCGAGGGGGTGTTCCTTTCTTGAGAGCTCTTTGATCAGCTCGTTGAAGAAAAATGTACTGAGCCATTTGTCCAATAGCTGGAGCAACATTTTCTCCGCCCTGTAAAAATACAACAATACACCAGTTCAAAAAATTTCTTAAGATAATAATAATGAAAAAGAAACTTTGTAAACAAGTGAGGAAAATTAAGTTTTCAGTCTTAATTATTTGCAAGAATTGAAAAATATGGAATAACTGAGATGCCACTGGCTTTGACTCTCACCTCCGGTGAAGGTGTGTTTTGTGATTGTGGCAAAACAGCCATAGTAACAGGAATGCCCTGCTGAGATGTGAAGACATGCCTCACCAAAACTGGGGGCGATGGCTGTCTTGTCTTTTGTTGCTTCATAACAAATGCAGGTCCAGCATTTCCAACAGAGCCACTGACTATCGGCACCACCGTTGAAGGAACATTTGGAGAGATATTTCTAGGTCCTCGAGATGATGTAACAGCTCCATATTGTGTTTGAGTGGAACTGGATTTATCTAATGAATTTTCTGCTGTTTTTCCAGTACTGTTTGCTAAGAGGGATGGAGGAGGCTTCAATTGAAATCTTAGCTGGTCCCGGTTTGGTGAGTTTTGAATAACAGCCTGGCAAATTTGGTAGCTTCTCTCTAAGTTAACTGCTCCGGGCGGGGGTTTAGATGAATTGTTACGGCGTCCCTAAAACAGAAAAGCCAAGGCAAATCAGGATATATAACACACATGTACGGTACTTGAAGTGATGAATCTAATTTGCATGCAACTAATCCAAAACATGAAAAATCAAATTAAAGTTAGAGTAGGGAAATACCTTGGAAGTCTGCCCGGAATCCTTGCCTCTCTGTTTTGGTCGAAATTGAGGGGTGGGAAGAGCACGCAGTGGTGTGTTGCTTGGTAGAGTAATGAAAGGCAAAGCACTTGAACTGACAACATTACTGCCCGCTGCACGTACAACAATGCCAGTGTTTGAAGGGGCAATTGGTGTTCTGATGCTTGGACGTATTGTTGGTGCCACATTTGGCACTACCTATTCCAAAAAAGGAAAGAAAAGATTAGTATCAAGTTATGTAGTAGAAACATGTCAAAAGAAGAATTAAATGAAAATAGAAGAAAATACAGAAAATATACATACAGAGGGGTGACATACAATTGTTGATGAAGGAACAAGATTAGGACTTGCACTTTGTGATGTACTGCTAGAGCTCACCGTTCCTTCAGTGGCGACCATATCTGGAGTGAGTGTGACTAAAATATAACATTTGGAAATTATTTATGGCACAAATATTTTAGTCTACTCACTTTACTTCAATCTGAAAGCAAAAAACTTACCCTCCAGTTGTATATTTACATGCGCTGATGCAATTTCAGAGCAGTGATTAGATGCTTTTCCATTCATTTCATGGACATTCTCTTGTGGTGAATTGCTCAGACTTACAGGCTCTTGGTCACTGCAAGTGGAAGCAGCTGTACTGTTGTCTGTTACATTGCTGTCAGCAGGAACTAATGGTACAACCGAACCAGAAGCAGATGAAGTGGATAAAAATGCTCTCTGTTCGAGCTGAACCTCCAATTCTTCACTCATTTGCATCAATGGAACATCACTTTCTGCAAAATTGTCCATTCTTTTCGTCTGATCAAACCCTTCAACAACACTTGCCTGTGCTTCTAAATCCTCTAAAAGTTTCTCTGTGCTAGAATCAACTCCGTCCCAATCTGAATCAATTTGTGGAGCACTCGTTGATGAAAGGTCACTTGCATCCACGTATGGTTTTCCTGAAGAAGCACCGCAATCGACTGACCCTCCATCACTATCTTCCTGCTCCTCATCCTCATTGTCATCATTTGCATCACTAATTTCTTCATTTGCATCATCCTCCTCATCATTGTTATACTCTTCCTCTTGCTGTCCCTCCACACCATCACAAACATCAATATTTGAATTAATCGACTTTTCCATACATGAGCTATCTTGGCTAGCCTGAGCACAGATATCATTAGTTTCCTCTTCTAACAAAAGATTACTTCCAGAATCTTCACATTCTTGAACCTGCTCTTCATAATTTTCAGAACCTTTTGAAGTATTGCAGAATGCTGTCAGAAGATCTTCATTCTCAGTTTCCTCTTCATCTATTATATCTCCTCTTCTGTCATAGGGTTCATCATTCTTTTCCTCTTCCTCTTTGAGTGCTTTTGTAACTGAGTCACATGGCTCCAATTCTACAAATGAATCACTCACTGACTCAGCACCACTACTGCTCACATTGACAACCGTTTCTTTCTCACTAAGCACAATGTCATTATCAAATTTTTGACACTGCAGTTCTGCACCTAAAATTTCCTCTTTCTCAAACTTTTGAGACGAGTCTTCTCTTCTCTTCTCATATGTCTTAAGAAGGGTGGTATTTCGACCAGGGAACTCACTGGAAGTACAAGGTATCTGTATTCCATCTTCATCCTCACATATATCAGACTTGCTTAAGGTTTCCTCATTCTTTTTGCACGGCATTAGTTTGAATTTTTCATTAAAAGATGATTCATTTTTAATAAAGAATTTTTCACTAGAATGAAACTCATCGTTCCTCGGAAAACAATCTGCCTTCTTTTCGGGGTCAACCGTATCAGAGCCACCTTCGATAGATAACATCAAACTAGTATGAAGTGTGTCATGTTGAAGACATTCCTTTTCTAATAGCTCAATCTTTGATTCTTCAGAATTGATATCAGCTAGAACAGATATTGCAATAACTTCATCATCACCACTTGCTTCATCATAATTAAGTGTGACAGAATCTTTGCCTGATGCTTGACTAAGCTCCAAGTCCATACTAGAGACATCATCCATGGTCCTATCCTCACTAAAAAGAGATTCTTGTGCCTCAGCCTCTGTTTCATCTTCTAATGAAGCAGTATCGGTTTCTAGGGTGACTTCGACCAGGTTTACACAATCATCAACTTGATCATTTAAAGAACTCCAGGTTTCATCTGAAAAGAAGGAAATTAAGTTATTGAAAATCGCTCCCTGGCAAAAACAAGTGTCACAGGCATTATGCAGGAGTATCCAATGTTCTGCAATAAAGAAGATATGAGCTTGAGGACCCCATAAGCAAGTGTCTTCTACACTTTGCATTTCAGAAAAAGGGATATAAAATAAAAATAAAATAAATCGGAAATAAACCAACCAACTGCGTCTGATGGTATGTGATGAGTTGAGCTGCATGGATTAATTTCAATGATTCTGAGTCTTTTAAAATCAACAGCACCATCTATATCTCCCTCTCTTGATCGCTTTTGTATGCTTGAATCAAAATTAGAGCACTCAGCTTTGCTCTCCAATTTTTCAGCATCTTCCCCTTTCAACTTTTCTTCACTTATGTCAACATTGTTCCTGATTAACATTTGAACATAGATCATGACAGAGAAAAATACACAAATACACATTACACCACAATATAAAAAGAAGTCACTTACATGTCAGGAACAGATGGTACTAAAGGTGTAAGAGCAGGTGTTGAAGGTTTCAGAGTGGTAGGAGATGAAAGAGGTAACACAGTTGAAGAAGTGATGAGCTCAGATGGTACAGGGGTCAAAAGACTAGGCTCTACACATAATTCTGAGAAATCTTTGGATGATGATCTATTTTCAGAAGCTTCCACATTGTGCTGCTCTGCTTCTGTACAGGCTGCCACACATTTCAATGATTTTTGGCCATATTCTGGCAAAAAGTTACCACACTCAGATAGTTGTGAAACATTTGGAGCAGTTGTTTCTGTTGTTGATGCAGTGGATTCTTCAATCAATTCAATTTGCTGTAAATGTGTATCAGGCATTGACGTACATAAGGATGTTTGATATGAAGATGATGTCAAAGGTACTGCAGATGATGATATCAAAACTGATGATGTTGAAATTTGAGATGACTCTAAAGATTTCGCAGCCCCAGAGCTGGCTTTAGATGAGATGGAGGTTGCAGCACAAGGACTAGAAGCACCTAGCGACGGAGCACCAGATACTGATGGTGAGCAAGCAACAGAAGTTGCAGCATTAGCAACAACATCTCGATAATTTGCTATAGCACGAGTGACAGCACCATCAGAACGTAGACGACGCGCTAGTTGAACTGGATCTACAGGCGCTGGAGCTGGTGAAGGTTTCTCAGTAGTTGAAGATAGTGCAACTGTATTTCGCAGCTTAATTGTGCTACGAATAGGTGCACGAGATAAATTTTCAACACTATTTTCAGGAGGATGTGAAGCAGCTACAGGTTGAGTTTGTAACGTTGGCCTATGGCGCCAACCCCAAATTGGCTCAAAGTGTTTAAGCTGAAAAAGAACACACATAAAAGTTAGAAGCAGAAACAAAAAAATAATCAAACCTTATCATGATCTCTGAATGCCTTTTTCAAACTGCAGCCCCCTGCTTTGAGAGGACAATTTTACCTACTTATAAATGGACCTTAACATTGAAAATCTGCTAAAAAGATGTCAGAAATATCATGATTGATGAATAAATGAGTTGATTTAATGTTTTGAGTAACTTGAGAGGGATATTGGAGGCAATTTAAAGTTATCACAGTACTTATATGACAGGAACACAAAGTAAAAATGATTCACCTTCCATGGATCTAGACGATTTTTCTCTCGCTCTGCCTCTGCTTTTAGTCTCTGCTGATTTTCGGAAGTAAATTCTCCTTCCGCAAGCCTTTCTCTCCACTCATGACATGCACGAGCAAAAAATTCATTATTCAATCCTGTAGGAGCTATTTTACTAAAGAATAAAAAAATGCAAAGGAGGTTATTAGTCAAACGCTCAATAAATAAATAAGGTGACAAAAGATATATTTAATAGGAGTGCTCTGAGCTGTGGGCAGCAACTCACCTTAATCCAACAGAACAGTGAACACGATCTACAACGGGTAGTAACTGAGTGAGCTTGTGCTGATAAAGAGGAGGCAACAGGCTCAAAGTGTGTTTATTAAGGAGTGCTCGTAAATTAGTGTTAACCAGAATAGAGTCGGGTGTTTCCAAGTCAATGAGACCCTCTTCAGTCTGCCGAAGCTGTGCAGCAGCAGACAATTTTTGTGTACTACGCTTTGTACTCCGCTTTATACCTCGTTTGTTACGTCTCATTCTAAATCCTGGAATTGAAGCCAAGACTTCACGCATTGTGGATGGTGGGGCAATGCCTTCTCCTGCATTAAAAAGAATGATAACATTAAAAGAGTTGATTAAAAAGGCCACAAATACTACGCACTCATATAAAATATAATGAAATGAAACTAACCATACATCACATGCGGACTTTCTTCAGTATCATCACCTTCATCAATATCTTCTGTTTCCTCTATTTCCTCCAAGTCTTCATCATCATGCTCAACCTCTAACCCAATATCAGGCAAGACAACAACTTCTTCTTCTTCATTGAGTAAGTCTATAACTTCTGCGTCATCTTTGTGTCTGTCAGTTACATTTATTAGACCCTTGGGGGCAGCCTGGTTCAGATTGTGACATGGTTGATATTCAAAAGAATGTTTTGCGTGAAGTGACCTTACATTAACTCTTCCGAGACTGGCATTTGTATTAAGAAGACCAGCAGCTATGGTTGTATTTTTACGACGTCTCTTTGCCTGTTGGCGTAGCGCGTGTTTACTTCCACTTGCTCGTTTGCCAAGAGAAGTCACAGGAGTGTGTGTTGAAGGTTGCACAGAAAAGTTGCTTTTAGACTCAGAAACTGACGGCAGTGAGATGGGAATGCGAGCAATGGAGTCCATTGAATTGCCTTGATTAGTCTGTGAGGACAAAAGAGACAAGAGCACAAAGGAATGAAGGAAAATGTAGAAGAATGAAAATTCAAGATTTGAAATACAAGGCAAAGCAGAAAATTAAATACATACTACAGTAGCTTCAGGCTCGGGCAGTGAGAGAGGATCCACCACTTCCATGAGTGAATCCCCTTCCGCTGCGTCTGCAGCATCCATGTCGTCGCAGCGTGTTCCCAAGATCTGGGGTAATTCATTACGACAAAGCACCACTGTGTCTTCTGTGATGCATTCCCCAACATTCAGACCTGCCAGACATAGTAGGGCAGGTTCATAACATCATATCAATATGTTCAGAGACCTATGCATATAGTTTAACATTGTTGAAATCCCCTTCTTCATTTCTGGAATTTGCTGACAATAAGGCTGATAACATGTAATGTGTGTATCCAAGGGTACTTTGCTTTGACTAAAATCCAGGAGGATCCCCAGAGGCAATATGCAATCGCTAAACCAGCATTTCCTGTAGTACTATCAGCAGAACATCTAACAAAATACTTTTACAAGCAGATAAGTTTGTGATTATAAAAACCTCAAGCTGAAGAGCCGAAATTTAGACCTATGCATAGGGGTCAAGCGAATTTTGCTTCAGTATGCATTAATAGCACCCAGGGCATTGTTGAGCTAAATAGCAGTAAATAATTTATCAATTTTTACAAATTGTAAGTGAATACAAATCAGCACAAAATAATTGTGCTGTTCAGAGATATGAAAAGCAATATAAATATAACCACCTGTTTAGCAAATTCACTCGTTTAGCAAATAATTTGAATTTAACAGATGCTCAGTATGAATGTCATGAATTGAGCAGCAATGAGGAATAAAAACGTTATAACGCTCTTAGATGGCGACATTCCAAGCAGTAGTTCGGCGTTGTTGTGAAAATCAAACGGCTTCTGGCGTCGTCTCTTTATGTTCATAAGGCGAGTATTCGGAGCTGAACAATGAATGGGAGTTCGCAGTGAGGGATGAAGCGTCAGAACAGGACCCTAGCAGAAGTCAATACTCACAGATAAAACACTTTCACCCCATCATTAGAAACAATGCGCATTGGAATAATAGTGATATACTAAATCGTATTCTAAATGCAATCAATCTGCCTAGATATTAAAGGCAAGGTCAACTGAATTCTCAGATTTTTCGACAAAGACGTTTCGTTATGTCAACATAACCCGACATTGTCTACACAGAAACAAGGTACGTTCCCGTTCCCTCTTGTCATTGGGAATTGAACAGGGGCGTCTCGCTGCAACTTGGACAACTTGGACCGCCCAGTTGGCGACTTCCGCGCGCTCTGGTGGCGTCTTGGTGCACTCGACCCCCCCCCCCCTCCTTTCCCCCGCTCCCG
>CABIKL010000090.1:0-32769 GCA_902196195.1 Aptinothrips rufus | reverse complement strand
ATGTGAACTGTTGTGGATGTTTCAGGAAAACCAACTCCGGGAGGAAGAGCGCCAAAAACGGAAAGCTGCTCATGAAGAAGAGGAGAAGACTGCTATTGTTCAAGCTATGAAAGAAGGCAAACAGCCTCATTTCAGGAAAAAATGTAAATATCTGCTTTTGTGTGAAAAAACTGACAGTAACAAGCCAATTCATTTTGAAAATCTTAATTTGTTTTCAATTATTTCAGCTGAAAAGCGAATGGCTGAACTCATTGATCAATATGAGGAATTGAAAAAACAAGGAAAGGTGGCCAAGAATATCGAAAAGCACCGCAAGAAAATTGTTCAGAGAAATAGAAGAAAAATTTCTGCAAGCAAGGTAGAGCATTGATATCAAAATCATATTTGTAAAAATCTAATCAAAATTTTAAGCACAACTTTCATATATCAGGTGCTGATGTTTCTGTATTATATTAATTAATTAAATTTTTTTCAAGTAATTGAGAGTTGGCTCATTTTGTTTTACTCAAAACTCAATGGCCTTTGTGATCGCTTTGTAATATATGTCAAGGAGACGCTGGGTATGCTTTTTTTGTTTTGTTAGCAAAGAGACCAGAATGTGGTTTGGATAAGGAATAATGGGCAGTTATAAATGGAAAAAGTAAGAATAAGTCTCTAATGTACAAATTTACTGATCATGAATACTTTTTCTCATACAAAAAAAGAAAAGCACTTTTAAACTATCCAGTACGTAACAACTTGGCATCACGTTTAGCCTGGAGCTCCTCTCTCTGTGCCTCAATTATTTTCACTCGCTCTTGTAGAAATTCACCATATTCTTCAGGGTTTAGATTTCTCACAACAGCTATACCACAAGATCTTGCTGATTTCATGGCTTGTTCTACTATTTCTTCCAAGGTGCTAGCTTGATGAGCAATATCTTGACTTTTGATCTTTGCAATCTCATATAGGTGTTTATGAGTAATTTTCCCAGCTATTTCTCCTGCAAATTATAATTTTTCATGCCATCAAATCTCACATCGATATACACATTGCCTTCTTCATTTGAAACAAGTGCATGAGCATTCAACCTTGCTTAGCCTCTCACTACTTCACTACTAGGTGAGAGAAAAAGCGTGTCATTAACTGTTCCGAAACTTCATTATACTGACACCACGCATATTACGCTCATGACAAGTAGATTGAATACTTCAGATAAGTGACTCACAGCTGTTAGTTGGGTCGTGTGTTTCCAAAATGATGTCGCAAAGACGCTAAACTTATTACAGATAACAATCTTCGTAACTTGCTGATGAACACATATAACTTACCATTTTGCATAGCTCCTCGTTTGATTCCAGCAGCTTGGAACAAGTAATATGGAAATGGTGGGAGCTGAAGGGTAAGTTTGTAAGATCGGTCTGCTTTCACCTCCACAATACTCGGAATGGGAATGCCAGGCTTGTAATTCTTAGTCCTCTCATTAAAATCTTTCACAAAACCTGGGATATTCACGCCACGCTGAAAACAAATGTATCAAGAAGAAAGAACATTATTTCAAAGTGAATATTTTCTGATCACTGTCTCAAATTCAAAACATTCTGAGGGAGGAAAGTACCTGCCCAAGCTGAGTACCTAAAGGTGGGGAGCCTGAAGCCATTCCAGCAGGGATGTAAGTTTTAAGGACGCCATGGTATATTTTTTTTTCCAGGCCTTTCTTTAACCCCTTAGCAGCTACTCGCGAAGCCATTCGAGTATTTTGGCAAAAATAATGCCAGCGAGTGGTCCCCCTAACCTAAAAGTTTGCGTTGGGAAAATCTTCTATTCGTCAATCGCATAAGAAGCACGACAAGACATGACCAAAGAATGGTTTCAACTGACAGCACTTGGAGTAAATATTTGAAAGTGGGTCAATACAACATATAACTTAAGATGACAAAATCGGTAAAATGTTGAAGGAAGATGTGGTGTGTGGTTAGTTGCTGGATGGTTGGCAGTCCTGTGTCCTGTGATGCCACTCATGCCACTTTTCTTTTGTAATGAAGAATGTTTTTGGTGTTGTGTGTAAAGTGCAAAGTAGCGTAAAAGTTATACTGATCAATTACAATTTTCAAAGAAAGTCACTCATTTGTGAAAACAAAACTACTGCCAAAAGTGACTGCCAGGGGGCACCCGGGTTTGAACCGGGGACCTCTCGATCTGCAGTCGAATGCTCTACCACTGAGCTATACCCCCGACATGTATGACGGTTGTAGAGAAAATCTTCAGTTTGTTACAGGGAAATCTTGTGGCCAAACTCTGGCGTTCGAGTTGTGTCGGCCCCACGTGCCTCCAGTCGTTTTCCAACCCCCGCGCTGTCAGACGAAAAGGTCATTCCCTTGCCACTCCGCGTGCCTCCATGGTGCCTCGAACCAGTCTTGAGCGATGCACCATTTCTATTGTTGTATCGGATCTGATTGCAATTGTTGGAGGTAGAGAACATGACCTATTCATTGATTATACCTGTATATTTCATAAACAGTGGTCTTTATTCATTAATCAAATTGAAAAAAGCAAAATACAGTACTATTTCATTCTTGATTGACTGATAAAAATGCCTACGTCTTTCATGGGTGGGTCTCGACCAAAGAACTACAACTGCTTTGCCAAAAGGACTGAACTATATTCACAAAAACCATGGACAACTGTTCTGAAGAGACGGGCCATAGTTGCAGAGTATCCTACGCCAGCCCCCAACAGCATGCCTTTGCCATATTACATTGGTGAGGAAGTACCCACAATCTCTCATTTTTCTATCCAATTGATATTCTTAATTTCGACAATTTGTTTTGACTAAAACAAGTCTTCTGAACTTGGACATCTCTTCTGAAGGGAAACAAGTTCTCAACTCTGCAATAACCCATGGACCAGTATGGACGCTACATGAGAGGTTTGAGTCTTAAGAGTTGATTCATTCATACATTACAAATTTGCTTTACTAAACCATGCTTCTCATAGACAGGACTGAAAGAAACCGTGACACCTACACAGCGAGCCCTGCATCATACAGTACTCGAAACCTGAGCTCAAGAGGTGATTAGTTTTAATACCGCGGACAAGTACCACTGTCATAACAGTCGTAATTTAACTTCTTATTTTCTTTAGGTGTGGCATGTGTTCCAGCCTACAGCTTTAGAATAAAATCAAGGCCTTTCACTTCCGAAGAACTTCCAGGACCGGCTTCATATAAAGTGAAAGTAAAGCCAATTCTAAGACAGGCACCCACTTACTCCCTCAGAATCAAGCCAACAGAGCTCCCAATGTTTAACACCCCTGGTAATACATTTCTGAGAGAATGAGTGCATTAAGCAAGTAGGCTCCAGCGATTCATGTATCGAGTTGGTCCGATTTCAGCTCCAAATGAGTATACCTTGCCCTCAATTCTTGGCCATCATCACAACCCACCATCCCCTGTAATGGGGTATCGGCTGTATGATAGGGACCTCGCAAGAACGCCTGGGCCTGGAGCCTACTCACATCTCAACTTCAGCAAAGTCTTACATAGAGCACCCCAGTATACTGTAAGAGAAAAAAGAACTCAAATAAAAGGGGAAAATACACCTGGCCCTGGATCTTACTGCCCAGAAAAGGTCAGTTGATCTAAGGTAACTTCTTGCACTTGCAAAACAGGACAGATTCATCATATAATTCTAAAGCTGTTTCACAATTCTGTGATTATATACTGATTTAAAGATAGAAACAGTAAATAAATGGATGAAAATCAAATTTGGGGAAATGTGCTCTCCAGAAAGTTTAAAAGCAACTTTTTCCAGGTGATCCTGAATTTACCCATGGCTCCCAGACCAACTTTTGGAGTAAAGCACAGTCTCTTTTCTGGAACTTGGAATCCCCGCATTGTTGGACCCAGCTACTGAGCAGAGTATTACTTGTTTTCCAGTCATTCCTCCTTTACAGGTATTAGTGACTTGGAACACATAAAAGATAGTCTTACTGATCAGAGATTTTAATTCATTCATAACAAACATACAGAACACCTGCCTCTAAAAGATATTTGTATGTTCTCAGCACATTTGGTAATTCCAAAGAGTCATAGTGAAAAGTTCATAAGCAATACAGGTTCTAAAAGGATATGAATTAACGAATAAAATAAATATGTATTTAAGAGAACCATTAAATAAAAGTTCATAACACAAACAGATTTTCAGCTGGTTTGTACAGTTCAAGTACAAGCTACGTCCCAAAGAACCTACACAATATCACTCCAATACTGCCTCTAAAAAATATTTGTATGTTCTCAGCACATTTGGTAATTCCAATGAGTCATAGTGAAAAGTTCATAAGCAATACAGGTTCTAAAAGGATATGAATTAACGAATAAAATAAATATGTATTTAAGAGAAGCATTAAATAAAAGTTCATAACACAAACAGATTTTCAGCTGGTTTGTACAGTTCAAGTACAAGCTACGTCCTAAAGAACCTACACAATATCACTCCAAATACTTTGATAAAAGAATATGATACATACAAAATAATTTAACTATTCAGCTAATTAGACTACGAAGCTTTCAAAGATGCAAATTTCTCTGAAAGTTTTTTCATTAAATCTCCATGCTTCATACCTGAGTGCTCCTGTTTCAAAGTTCCATAATGTTCTTTCACAAACAATGCAAAAGTACTAGGAGCTTTTGGTGCCTTAAGCACCTTTTTCTCTTGATTCTGGCTCTTTGAATTAACAAACACTTCAAAAGTACCATAACATTTACCACAACGCTTCTTCTCCAAATCCAACGATTTTGAGTGACGACCAAAGCTGCAAATGACAAAGTTTCCTGTCAGTAGCAAATTTGATAGAGGGACACAGTTATTTTATCAAGATAACTCATTTTATGACATACCTATAGCTACAAACTGTACATTTGTAGGTGAACTTGGTCTCAATTTCATAAGAGTGACATCTTCTAATCTGAGGGAGTTCAGGAAATCTCTTCATAGCTCTGCACGCCCTGCAAATCAAGATAAGTAAATTTATAAGAAGCCATAATTCTGTACTTAAAAATTATATCTTTCTGAGTATTTCGAAATAAAGAGACTGACCAAGCTTTCCAGTAGGGCCCATGACCACCTGATATATTGTTCAACAGCCACACAGCTGCATGGCACATCTCATGAATTAAGGTATCTCGCAAGCGATCAGGAGATGTATTAACCTTGGTCGACAAGACTATTTTTGCAGAACGGTCGATCACGTCACTTTTCGTCACGGCCTTACAAGAACATAAGCCAGCAGTCTTAACCAGACGAGGATTCCATTCAAGCAACATATCTTGTGGAAGCTAAAACAAACCAATGAATGGAAACAAACTTGAATAACAAACAACAAATGGTAATTAATGTAATAGGATAACATCACAAAATCATACTCACTCTACACTCAAAAACCTCTCGATTGAACAGTTTGTACAAACGCCGAGTCAGCTCTTCCTTTTTAGTTTTGAAGTTTTTGTTGTAAGTGGTCGCTTGAGGATGATCACGCAGGCCAGGCTGATGGGAGGGACCTATTTCAGAATCGAGTGTATCTTAATATTAAACAAAAGACATATCAGTAACAACTAAAAAAAATAATTAAAAAACATACTAGCTCTGATTTTTCGTAACTTTTAAAAAAGTAACATTTAAACAAAATTTTAGTATTTTCACACATTCCTATTTGAACTAAATAACATTCTGAATTTCGCAGGAGTTGTAAGTAAAAATACAACGGACCCAAAACATGAAAAAGACAAGAATTCTAGACCCTACACTTGCACTGATTCAAATTATCAGCACTCACCAGAGAGCGATGACAGAAAGGTCCGGATTGGAGAATTAAAGGTCTGTGGAGTTTTTAGAGCTGCTACCTGCCTTGGCTTCACTGGAGCAACTGGAGGCACTTCTGGAAAATCATGTAAAAGAACTTACTTTAAACTCGGTACATTCCAACACAGAAGATAACTAACTGTTGATAATAGACTCTCTTACTTCTTGAGACTGGCTGTGGAGCCTTTGTCTCAATTTTCCGAGGTTTAAGCTGTGAGGATGAAGCTGAACTGGAGTCACTGGAGTCACTCTCACTCAAATCCACACTTTTCCTCCAGATTGACTTCTTGGGTTTTATTGGTGTAACTAGTTCTGCATCAGATCTGCTGCTTGCTGAGCTATCTTCATCACTTGAGTTGATAACAATATTTTTCTGTGTATTGTTAGGCTGCACTTGTTTCTTTACACCAGTCGTTTTTGATGTGGTCCTTTTCTTCTCTTCAGTACCTGCGTTGTCACTGAACCTTGTTTTGTTTCCTTTGCTTGGAATGTCAGATTCTGACCCAGAATCATCAGCATCAGTGGAGCTTAGAGGATTACTACATATTCTTTCACTTCTAAACTGTAATGAAAAAAAGAGGAACAGATGACAACAAGTTCAAGCACATGGACTATGTCAGACAACAACCAATTTCTTCGTAAATGTCAACAAACTTACAGAGAACTTCGTAGGATAAGTGGCTGGTCTGCTCTCACTGTCCTCACGCAATTCATCAGAATCATCTAAATCATCAAAATTGGACAAAATCTGTCGTTTCTTTAATGACCTTACTGACCTACAATGTAACATGGAACAAAGACATGAGATGAGAAAAACCAATTCGAATAAAAAAAAATTGATATGTAGTTGCAAATTCTCACTTATACATACTTCTTTACCGCATGTACTTCTGATCTGATGGACTTTGTCAGAACTGTATGGTATTTGGTAAGATCAGGGGACGCCTCCCCATCACTACTGTCATTGATGAAAGAGTCATCGGCTGGATGACTTTTCTTCTTGATGTCGTTTCTTTTTTCCCGAGTAGAGTCCATCACTATTGAAAACACACAGTGGAATTAATGCTTGGTAAAATATCAATGGAATAGAGGTCTAAAAATCAAGATGTTAAATCACTCTTTTTATCCAACATATAATAAGCATAACAAATTTTTGAGGAAATTGACACTCTTTAAAGATAATGCAAATGCTGGAAATACTTACAGGCATTGAAGTTTTCTTCACTCTCACTCCCAAAAGAACACCTCTTCACAACAGATAACCTGCAATAAATCAAAAGTTTCAAAAGTGTATGAACAAAGGACTAATTTGAGAAATAATCAACTGCAGATACATACTTGCTGACACAAGGATGCTTTAAACCTTCTCTTTGCCTCTGTGGTGATTTTTCCTGACCCAACTGTTGTTCAATGTGATCAAGACTTGAGGATTCGCCACCGGAACTGCCTCCAGACGACTTTCGCCCAAGGAAAAGCCACCTAGAAAATGAAAGTTTCTAGTAGGAAATCGCAAGCAGGCATTATTAATGAAATTTTAACTCAACTGTGCTCATACCTTGCTATGTCATCATACTTTTGTTTTGAAATAGTGACTGGCACTTCTTGCTGTGGTAAAGGCACAGTTGGAGTAGAATTTTTTGTCATACTATATTCCTCACTTAGAACTGATGACTCAGGCATAACCAAGTGAAAATCTTCTTTCCATGATGATTCATTCAGTTCTGTCGTATTTGATTTTTCCCTCATAATAGCTTTACTTGATAGCATATCCTGATTTCCTTTTTTTTCCATCATTGGGGGGTCACCAAAAACAGAGCTACTGATTACACTGCTAAAACTACTTCTCTTTGAGTCCTCAAGAGGAAGTTTACATTGGCCAATATTTTTTGGCTTGCCAAGAATAGAAGTACTATCTTCAGAAATAAGTGAACTTCCACTGTCCTTTCTGGGACTAGGAGGAATTACGATGTTAAAGGTCTCAACATTGTGTTGCTGTTCCATACTACTGGTGCTGCCTCCAACAGAACTGTCAGCGACACTGCCACTATATTGGGTGCTTGCTGGGACGACAAGACTGCAATCCCTTTCTATCTCCTCTGCATTTGAATCATCTTCACTGTCAGTCTCAACTACTACAGTTTCATGTATCTTCTTTGTTCCCATGTTTTTAATAGAGGAAAAAATATCAGGATGTTGAGTTTTTCCTGGTACATCACAGTCACTTTCATCGGATGAGATAAGCACTGACTCAAACGCAGGTTTAGCCATTCCATTGGTCCTTCCTTCAGTTTTCTCCATGACCTCAGATGGTGAGTCTGATAGACACACTATACTTTCATCACATCCAAGAGGCCCTGGTAAAGCAGTATAGTACTCATTGCTAGATAAAGTATCTCCACTGTCAGCTGTATACAGTGTTGTCGTTTTCAGCACTGTACAGCTTGATCGCACCTCAGGAATCTCACATCTCGTTGACTCGGCTACTGGAAGGGCGTATGATGATTCTTGCGAATTAAGAGATAACACAGAGAACTGCTTGGAAGTTGCCTTCCCAATGTTGGAATCGTTACTTGCTGATGATTCATCAGACGTCAACAAATTGGCATCAAAGAAGTTACAAAATGAATTTTGTTTTCTTGTCTGTACTGGTGGGTTGTTTTCCTTTTCTCGTTGTTTAGCTGCCAGCCGTTCCTTCCAAGCTTTCAGCGACAGTTTATAGTTTTCTGATAAGGAAAATTCATTGTGTCAATCCATGACAATTGAAAGACAGTTCATGTTAAATATTAGAAGTTTAAATACTAACTGTTTGTTTTAGGGGCCGCTTTAGGCTTTCGTGATCCAGGACTCAAAGTTCGAAATGGAAGGAGAGGATCCATATTTGAAAACCTACGAATTACGCAAAACGTCAGACAAAGTTGGTTATAGGGGAGTTTTGACGTAATGATGCTTAATGAATTTCAAGCGAAAATATATTTGACATTCCTTACCAATATTTTGGAAGTGCGTTGTCAATGCAGCAGTACGAAGAGGTTTCTTCGTTTAATCAAAGCACACCCATCCAGAACGACCACTTTGCTCACTCTGCTGCCGGAATCCACAAACCACTTGAAACCACTAACATTAAATAAATTTAAATTTTCACTGCCTTATAGCTGGCCAGCGGCAATGCAATTTCGACGAAGCTTTAGCATAGCCATCGTGAATAAAAACAGAAAACAACCAGAACAAAATTTTTCAATGGAAATGGCTATGAAATAGCTCAAATACTTTAAATCTAAAAAATTCAGTATCAGCTTTCCGCTGGCTACTGTGCAGCGCAACTACAGGACGCAACATGCAAAACAATTCGTACAACAAAAACTATTACACATAGTTGGCTAACATGTTTCCAAAAGTGACGGGTAACGACGGTTACCACAAACCGGGGAGGGCGGGAAGGGAGGCGGTTCATTTTAAACTCACGAAAAGACGGACCTTCGTTATCTGCAAGATAGAGTTGCCTAGAACCTTAATGGCAAGTAGAGGTAAAGGTCGATGAAACCAAGGACACAAAGGATTCCAGAAGCTCGTAATTTTTGGTGAAGCGGGACGCAAATCGAGATCAAAAGATTCAAAAGACGTAGATGAACAGGTTTATTACGGAGCTGCGCACCTGTTCTTCCCCGCGCACGCGCGCCCGTCCGCGCGTTTCCATGGTAACAGGTAGGCAACAACCATTTCTGGCGACATTGCTAACAGCACCATAGCAAGAGAAAGTTGACATGCATTGCATGCCATAAAACCACCCTTCAGAAAGAGCTTGTGTAATCATTTATAATGTTTTCATATTGGAAAAATGACTAACTTCCAAAATATTTTGCCAACTTGTGTATGCCTGGGGCCTACAGGTTCAGGAAAAACACTGCTGCTCAAGAAGTTGAAAGGAAACGAAGATATTGATATCACCTCAACATCAGTGCCTACTGTTGGAACCAACATAACAACACTCCAATTACCAAATGAAAAGGTGTGTTCATTAAAGCTATTGGTTGACTACCAAATAGTTGTGCTTATTTTAGTGCAACTCATATACGAACAGTATATTCTTAAACATTCTTTGAAACTCTGTCCCTTCTGTACTGCATGTTAATTACAATTACAATACGTTATAAGGAATATTTTAATGACAGGAAATTGTTGTGAGAGAAGTTGGAGGCATCATGGCTCCTTTGTGGAACCAGTACTATAAGAATGTCACAAAAGTAATTTATGTAGTAGACGCAAGCAATCTGTGTCAAATAGCTGCAGCTGGTGTTCTCCTCTATACTGTCCTTGCTGAACCCCTATTGAAGAATTCTAAGGTACTAAAATATTTCTAATAGAATTGTAGAGTCTTCAGATATTTTCTGTAATGTATCTTTCTGTTCATTTACAGGTGCTATTAGTTTTAAGTAAAATGGATGTTTCATACCGACAGATGCGAAATGAAGCTTTGCTCATGTTACAATTTGCAAGACTAAGGAGGGAGATATCCCAAGACGTCACAATACAGGAGGCAAGCGCAATCACAGGGGAAGGTTTACCAGCAATAATAGATTGGCTTGCTGGTATAAAACCAACGCCGACTACAAAAAAGTGATGAGCTAATCATATTGGTGAGAATGAACACCTCTCAGCAACAATCAAATCAGAGCCAAAATAAAGGTTGTAAACGCAAGTTAGAGAGAGGCACAATTTTATTACTGAAAATATAACCTGATGATCAAGCCCTGGTGGATCACAACTCAGAACTAAAATAACAATCACAACAAAGGTATGTATATTGGTACAATGAAATCTATCAGAAATGCCGAAACACCTTTCGCAAATTTTTTAACAGTGAGAAAAGGTCAGTTAATTTCAAAGAGATGAAAAAGAAATACCCATTATGTTCGACTATAGACACAATGAACAGTATTCTCATATGGGTTCAAAGAACATGGGATCAAAAAATTATAATATTCAGACACACAGAAGTCTAAATCTATATGCCAAATTGTCCTCTAACAAGACATACTTAAAAGTCATAAAGTTCATTGATGACAGCAAAAATACGGAAGTAGGTTTGCTGTGGGGGAACTATTCATGTCAAAAAATCGACCAATTTAAATATAAAAAATATCTTATGTTCACTAGTATGTTAGTGTATTCTAGTTAAATCTTCAACAATTTTGACCAGATCCTCCACTGTTGCATCTTGCTTCATACCAGAGCCACTGTCAATCTGGAAATAAAATTCAATTAGAGAACGGACACTCTAGTTAACAACATCTGGTTTATGCTAGTTAAACCTTACCTGTATTCCCGTCACAACCTCCTTCATTTTATCCTGTGTCAAATCAAGGAAACTCTCTACTAGATCGCCATCAATGAAGCCTTCACAGGGTTCAGACTTCATTTCTGTATTGAAACTGCGCCAAAAGTTATGCTCTATTTTTCCAACAGACTTTATAACATGTGAAAGTCTTTCTTCAACTTCATGCAAGAAATCATAGAAATCTGCTGGGATCTGGGTGACTAATCCTGTGAATGAATGTGAAAATAATTAGTATCTGCATAAATAACCAAAAACGAATACAAAGTTTGCACATTAACAGTGATATGATTATCAGATGATATGCATATCAGATCTGATCATATACGCACCTATTGCCCCACTAACAGTGCCAAACAGCACACATCCTTGGGTGGGAGTTGATGTTTCTCCAACATGCTGCATAACGAGAGATCCATGCCTGAAGACATTTACCATGTCTCCCAAGTGGAACTGGCCAACAGACTGCATCTGCTGTCTTTCCTCATCAGTTGTAGCAGCGCTGTGGAGAGACATTCGTGTAGAAGGCTAGCCAAGCAAAAATAGTGATGTTGATGACGAAAATGAATGCACTGTTATGTAAAGTGATGGTAAGAGCGGAGCCGGGGGGGCCAAAGAAGAAGTAATTCAATTAATGCTATGAAATGTGAGATATTAGTACTGGCAAAAAAAAAAAAAGAATCAATAAAAATTATTGGTAAAAATTATTTTTGACCAAACTTACAAACATTAATTAAAATAGGAGCATGTTTGGATTGCATAAACTGTAGGAAGTATAGTTAAAAGGGAATATAATTTTTCTTTATGCAGTAATCTTAAACTCAACATGGCTAGTTCACACAGAAAGAGACATACCGCAGAGGGAGCAGCAGAACTAGCGCTTTCGATTTTGAGATCCCTGCGGATCCCTGTCTTAGTGATAATAATAGTAGAGACTATGAACTCCATGTCCATGACATCATGAAGATTACACTTAGAAGTCATCAGTCAGCTGTTTGCCACAAAACAATATATTCTGTGGATAAAAAGGATACTTACCTATCTTTTTGACACACAAATAAGTTGAAAAAATTCTCCGACCCCAAAAAGGTGTCATCATCTAAAATTTCAACCGCGGTCATCCAATTAGGGTTGTAATCTCTTGCCATCTAAAATACAAATAAATACATATAAAACAGAACACATTTATTTTTACAATTACTCTCTGATACAGTGATTAACAAACCTCTTCAAAACTACCCTCCATGGTTTTGTATTGAAGAAGTGTCATGGAACGCATAAGGTCTCCTACTAATATGAAGTCACCTTTAGTTTTGAGATAAAGGGCAATAATATTGTTGAAATGAGTGCATTCTAATCTAAGTTCTTTCTCTGCTGTCCACTCAAATAGTCGTACCTACATAAAGTCAAAGCAGAAAGGCATTAAAGGAGTGAAAGAAAACAAGAAAAAGTGAACAATGTCATCAGGATAACAATAAAAAAGAAAAAAATAGAAGGGCGCTTAACAAAAATATTTCGTTTTTTGAAATGGAAAACTTACAGTGCTGTTAATGCTAGCTAGCAATTTTCCATTGAAATCTACCAAAGAATAACAGGCACCTTTGATTTCTTTCTCATGGACCTGTGTTAGTTTGTTATCTTGGTATTGGAAGATAAGTATCCTTCCATGTTTTGGTTCACTTTCTTCTGGGTTAACCAATGCTGTGCCAACCACATAATATGTCGTCGGATCATCTCCAAGTTTACAGGATAAGAGGGAAAGAGCATATTCGGTCTGCATAAATTGATGAGCATGGAGCACTGTAAAATTTAAAATACTTAATAAACACATCTTGCATTAAGAGACCAACTCCTCTTCCACTAACAACAGATGAAGTCAAGATATCAAAATCCAGACACAAACAATCGAGTACCTTCAAATGTATGCTGGTCAATTATTAAGAGGTTATGAACCTCAACTTCTTGTCCAAAGTCTGTTGATAAATTTACAGCACCGGCTGTGCCAGGTTTGATCAGGGATGAACTGACCGAAGTGCTTTGGGTCTGAGTGGATGCGCTTGGGCGAGCCGGTTGAACACCACCACTATCTTGTACATCCATTCTCATGGTAACAACACCAAACGTCTGGTTAAAAAAACCAAAAACTGGTTTGAAATCATTTTTTTTTTAAATTATGAGTTGATTTTTGAAAATTGATATTGATTTAGTAACCTGCGAGCTCTCTTGGTATGCTATTCTTCTTGGAGACTCTCCTAGTGGCACAGATCTTATATGCAGTTTCTGGATTTCATCAATCGTTCCAATGGTTACAGTGCTGTCTGTCGCCAAAGCAAGACTGACGCAAAACAAAATTGTCAAAATAAGCATAAGATTGTACAGCAGTTATTAAGAGCAAAAATTTGATATACCAAAATCAAAAACAAACTTCTAAACATTCAGATGAAACATAAGATTGAGATAACTTTCCTAGGAATGAACAAAGAAATAAAGGTATTACCTGTCTGGATATGATTCAGAATTGAGAGAACACATGTGGTTGACCTCTTTCAGATTCACATTTGAGAAAACTAATTTGTGATTGGATGAATAAATCACAGTTGGTCTATCTGAACATGCAAAAACATTTGTGGTTGAGAGTGAACGGAAAGTGCGAAGAACAGTTGGCTGTGTACCGAGAGTAACCTGCAAGAGAAATAAAGTATTATTAAGCTTTAAAGACTCACTTTCAGTTTAATTGAATCAGAATATTTGCATTCAGCTTAGACAACTGTAATTAACTACCAGAAAAAGTAACAGTAACTCCAGCATCTTACCTTTTTTTTCTCAGTAAGTATGCCGGTTTTGCTCAGGGAGAAATAAAACATTGCACCGTCACCCAAAGCACAGAGAAGGTAATTACTGCCTTCAAAGCACGTCATCAAAATCGAACGAGGAATAATTTCTGCAATAAATTGTGGGATGAGAATGCGCTTATGACTCAATGAATATACAGAAACTCAATGTAATTTATACTTACCACCACCAAGGCTTTCTCGATTAACTTCTTCCAGACTTGGCAAGCGGAGAATACGTGCTGTGATATCTGTCCAAAGACCAACTGCTACTAAATGTGCTGATGTGGCACCTTCTTGCAATGGAGTAATATCCAAACAAGCTACTTCATGCTCCAGTGTAACATGTCTAGAGATGAAAATCATCATACAATCCTTCCATAAATAGTGCCATAAAACACACAAACAAAAAGAGATAAAACAAGTACATGAAAATTACCCTTTCTGAACCAGCTCCCCATTGTGAATTTCAAGGTAGTACAAATTACTGCCAGTGGCACAAATCACTTGGGATGGATTGCAGGCCACAACGCTTATGCTCTTCTCAGTTGGTGGCTTCCACTCGCTCACAACCTGTTTCGTAGCAACAGATAGCAGGCGGGCAGAGGAAGGTGTAACTTGAATTATCTGATCGTGATCAACATTTCCACAGAAAAATGACTGTTGGTCTGAGAGAAAGCCAGGAATTTCCGTTTCTTCTACTTCTTCTCCAGTCAAAGTCAAAACTCTGGAAATTAACAAGACCTATAAACAGAATCCGCAACAAGGAGTAAGAAAAATTTTAAAGCAGTTTCTCACCGAGTTTGGCCTACAAATGAAAGAACAAGGGTATTATCAAAACGGCTTTCTGATGATGTTCTTAAAGCCCACATGCCCTTAATTCCAGGAAGGTCAATGGAAGCATGTTCTTGAATTCCAATTCCATTCCTGATAATGCGCAGAGATCCCTCTTTGAAAGAACCTAATATGAAGAAAAAGTTTAGGAACAGAAATCAAGAGGATCAGAATTGTACGGTAGTCTGAAGTTATAATAGGAGCTTACCTGAACAGGTCACAAGCTGTCCTTGGCCTTGTCGTTCTAAATCAACAACCACCATATCCACAATTGGAGCAAGGTTGGTAAATGTCTCCATCACACTCACATACGAGTTGTTTTCATCAGGTGTTTTATTAAGCTTAATTAGCTGAGAGTCCCCAATTCGAGAACCAATGAAGAGAACGCCATTATCTAAGTATGTTATTGCTTCAGGTATGCTGATTTCACCTAGCAATTCAACCTTGGGATCCTTCACAGTGAAAGTGCCGTCCATTTTCTCTTCCTTTTCTAATAGCAGCATAAACAGTCTCCCAGCCATATCACCAAGCAAATACCTTGATCCATTTGAATCAACTTGAGCATAGCAGACAATGGTGCTTTGCTGCAAAGAGTATGAGTAGAAGCATTACGGCATTTGTAATCAATGAAACCATCAGCATCAGAATTCCAGATGCAATCAAATCAGTCACCTTGATGATTGGAGGTGCAACAGCTACAAATGTGTTACCATTATGATAGAGGATTGATTCTTGACCAATAATAATAGCACCACAGAGAGGCTCAGGAACAGGGATAACCATTGCAGCCTCTGTTTCAACATTATCTTGCTTCCATGGAATCTATTAAAATCACATTTGTGAAACTAAAATAAATAGTAATAATGATAATAAGATAATCCTACAAAATTGCCAAGTTTATACACTGACCTTCACAAACTCCTTATCTCTTAAAGAAATTTCATGTGTCTTCACATGTCGACCATGAAGATCTTGATGTATCAGTATTATGGTAGGGTTTTGGCAACCATGCAGGAAAGCAAGATCCTGCACACTAAGTTCTTCCATCCTTATGGAGGATGCTTTGAGTTCACTATTGTCTCTATCAAGAGGAATAATCTTCAGGAGTCCATCATAAAGGCGGAGACCAATTACACGTGCTTCTGGGTCAATCACAGCTATGATGCCAGTTTCAGATGGTTTACCAATACGATCAGCCACATTTCCATGTGCTTTAGTGATAATTTCCAGATTTTCAGTATCTCCCTGACACTCCAAGATCATTGCATTATACCGTTTTGTGACAATAAAGAGAAGGTCCTTCTTTTCATGCTGCAAACCACAAAAGCTTTTTACTACAATTAACCTGTAAAACATATTATTCACAGAAAATTGGAAAGAAAAAATAATCGTCCTTACCGGAGGTCGGAAAAACTTCATGACAGCAACCTTGCCATAAAGACCAACTTCTTTTAAGGGTCTCAATCCTTCTGGCGTAACTAAATAAATTTCTAATCTTGTGTTCTTGGCAAGGATTAAATTCAAATCATCAGGTGAGGTGAAGTTGCCTGCAAATTAATTCAATAATAAGCCCATCGATACAACAGTGCCCGTTTTCAGCAAACAACAACATTGAATGTTTTTATCAAATAGAACATGAACAGAGTGGATTTCCAATGTCAGGAAAAACAATTCTCTATGTGGACTAGTATCTTAAAAAGTTAATGGAGGTCAAACAGAAGATGTGCATCAGTTCCCTGATACGATGCAGTCATTCAAAGGATGGGATATAAAATCAACTCGGTTTTTTAAAACAACGAGTAGGGTTAAGGACTATTGGGCCAAGCGTCACAGGGTCGCAAAGCGACAGTTAAAGTCACCGCTCACGTCAGATACTAGCAGAAACAGCACAATTTTACTGAAATGTTCGTCGATACCAATTACATCTTTTTCATTACTTGCTTCTCATTTTTAAATTAAAACCTTGCCGCCAGCGGTATACATAACTCACCGGTAACACACGCAGTAACTGCGGTGGGTTTGTGTGCCGTTACAACATAATGGTGAGCCATTTTAGACCGTTATTATTACTGTACCATCTAAATAAACTAAAGACAATGGGTTACAAAAACAGTGAAAATTCACAGAAATTCTCTCCGACCTCCGGTCCTCTTGGACCACTCCACAGTTCAGCGCCTGAAAATCATGCGCTGCCTTCTCGATTCTCACTTCGTCGTTGTCCTCGAACTGTTGTTTACAAACATCGATTCGATCGGGATTCGATTTCTTGGCGAGAGCTTCGAGATCAGGCTCCCGCTCAAACAACGACCGGTTGGGTTAAGGTTGAATGGTGTTTGGTTTGAATTTTAAAGAATCGTATGAACGTGTTTGTGTCTTCACTTTTCAACTTGAAGTTTTGCACTTATGTTCATTCGTATGCTCGTCTGTTGATAAAATGGCGGACAAAAGTCGAAGAAAATCTTCCGTAAGCACAAAATATTACGATCATTCTGTAATCAAACCAAAATAACGAAAAATCTCCCCTTCTATCCTCGGACGCGGTTGTTTATCTTACCGTATTTTGGGTTATGTTTCATCTTTTGCTCTTTCGTTTTCAATGTCCACCCACTATATTCCGTTTTCATTCACATTCAATGTAATTTATAGGTCTTTCATTCATTTTTACAACTTTGTTTTGAATTTTGCCCCTTTTACATACTTGTTAGGGAATCAGAGCCATGAAAACAAGCGGATCTCACAAACGTTATCATCATCTTTACAGATTTTGAAGATACCAAAAACAAATCAACGGGCTCCATTGCAAGATGTCAATACATTGGATGTCAAATCCTCTCAAGATGAAGATGCTACTTCGCACACCACCAACTTGCGGCGCAGAGTAAGCTTTGCTGGGAAAAACTTTGTGAAGTAAGTATCATGCCAGTTTTGTCTTAATTTAAATTATCATTTTGTTGTTTAATGTCTGGACATTTATATCTCCAGAGAATTTTGCTCAGAAGCTGAAATAGCATCTTGTTGGCATGCTGCCGAGTATGAAGAATTGATCTTATCGTCAGATTCTTCAGTGGTGCCATCTGATCAAAGTAATTCGCACTCAAATACGGCTGTCAGTGTTAATAATAGCGATGTTCACACAGGAGTAAATGGTATATCATTGCTTCCATTTTATTTATTCCTGTCTTAGACATGTACTTTTAATATTCATGTTAGCTTTTTTTACTGTTTTTCTCAGCTGTTTCAGGATTTGTTGCTGGAAATGATGGAGAAAATGGTGCATATGATGACCCATGTGACATGATCATGCGGCAGTACAGAGGGAGCAGTGCACCCAAAAATCCCACAGAGCATTCCCGGCCAGTTCGAAAAACCAGATATAGTTTTGGAGAGATTATGATACCAAGTGACCCATTTTTCTCGCAAGAAGATCAGACTTCGAGCAATGGTAGTTCAAGAATTGTATCATCTGAGACCAGTTTAGTCACCATCCAAGGAAGCCAACTGTCTGTCAAACAGACCTCACAGACCTCAACATTGACAGAACATCAACTGAATATTCAGGATATTCAGTCAGTTTCTCATCAACAGTCCTGTAAAAGAAATGGAAGTGCACTCCAGACATACAGCACGACTGGTCAGAGGAATGAAGAAGGCTCACATGATGACTCTTCTTTATTAAATGGTCTGGCATCTTCAACTGGAAGTGATGATGTGTTTGACTTACATCGAGAGTCACCCCGTACTGGAGAGCAGTCTACAAACAAGCATGTTGGAAGTCTTGAAAACGCTGCGGATAATGCACCCCTGCAAGAATGTGTGGATAAAACAATATTTGATGACTCAGGAATGGACTTCACTAAACCTATTGCAGGAAGTATTCAGTGTGGTATCCCAGTACCCTCTGTCTCAAGACATTGCATTGATGGTTTGTCTGCAATACTTGAACTCTCTGAAAGTAGGACTCTTTCTCAAGCTTCCAGGCTGGGAGAGAAAAGACCATACAGTGAGGTCGAAGGGCTTTCCAGTAATACTTTTGGCGCAATTGAAATGGCAGATGTGGAGGCTCACGAAGACAATCCTGTTGACACAACTCAGTGCATGAATGAGTCTATGGATTTTACAAGAGCCGTTTCCTGCACTTTTCAATACAATTCTGAAGAAAGGCCAGTTCCCATCTTTGACAAGACTCCTGCGAATCATCAGACTATGGGAATGCTAAGTTTCAGTCAAAGCAAGAGGCAGAAATTGGAAGAGGAACAAAATATTATTAGGAATGAAAGAGAGAGGCTGTCAACCTCAACAGTACCATGTTTCGAAACTACTGCTGTCAACTGTCATTTAAATGTTCCCAACGACAGTTTGCAAGATTGTTCCAGTTTAGATAAAGATACACAAATATCTACAGAAGCTGAAATTGAAGTGATGAGAGATGGGATATTCACATTGAATTGCAATAAAACTCAAGTAATGAACTCATCAATGGAATTTACAAGACCAATACCAAGTAATATAAGCCTCAATTTTGATGCTGTTCATAGTGCTTGCAGAGGCAGGACTGGACCTCAGCCACTGAGCTCATTCAGCCCCAAAACAGGAAATAATGATTCGATGGAGTTAACTCAAGCGAATATTGAAACACCGTTTGTTGGTAGCCAAGTATCAGATATTAATGATGAATGTAGAGATGAAATTGTAACTTGCAACAAAACTCAATTGATGAGCACATCCATGGAATTTACAAGACCAGTACCAAGTAATATCACTGTTAATTTAGAGGCTGGTTGTAATGGAGGCAGAGGAATGATTAAACCTCGGGAAGAAAATGTACACAGTCAGACGACGTCAGTGAATGAATCAATTGACCTAACAAGAGGAGTTCCAGCCAATATAGATACCAACATAATTGGGCAGCCATCCTATGTTGTTAAAAATCAAGGAGAAAGCACAGTATTTTCAAGTAAAACTCAACTGGTGGAACGCAACAGGCCTGTATCAAGTAAAACCAGTGTTCACTCTCAGACTGATCATAACACTAGAAGGGGCTTGATAGAACATCAATCAACAAATGCATTTAACCAGATGAATGTCTCAATGGAATTAACGACAGGAGCACCAACGTATGTAGAAACATATCTTAATGGGCAATCATCAGATTTTGATGAGGAGCAAAGAGCGAATGTAAATTCTTCAAATAGAACTCAAGTAATGAGCACATCCATGGAATTTACGAGACAAAAGCCAAGTAATTTGATTGTTAATCCTGAAGCTGTTCATAATGCAAGCAAGGGAGTGATTGAACCTGAGCCAATAAGCTCACCCAGTCACAGAAACGTAAATAATGAGTCCATGGAACTGACAAGAGGAATAACAACCAATATAGAAACACACTTTGTTGGTACCTGTTTGCCAGATTTTGGCACTAAACATGGAAGGAAACCAGTATCTTTGAACAAAACTGATGTCCTGGGCACATCAATGGAATCCCCAACTAATAAGGCTGTCAATTCTGTCGCGGATCATCAACCGACAAAGGGCCCTATTGGCAGTCTACTCAACCAAACGAAAGCAACGAGTGTTTCCATGGAATTTACAGGAGGAGTACCTGCTAATATTGATGTGCACTTCATATGTGATGAAGACCTAGAATCAGTTCAAAAAGACAACAATACAGAGGAGCCATTATTATCAAGACCATTTTCAGCTGACTCTCAAGTTGATCAAGCTGGTCAAGTGAGTAGTGATGAAAGAAATCGAGATGCCACCTTTCATACATCAAATGGACCTATGAAAGAAATTCAGAACAAAATTACTGAAAATGAGACTGACCAAGATGGTTTTGTAAGAGAAAGTGTGGAACCCAACAGCCAACAAGAATATCTTTGCAGTTCCAAATTGCCCGATGAATATTCATCCAGTATTGTTAAAATTCAGATAACGGAAAAGCAAGTTGCCTTTGGCAATGTCATAGCACATAACAATACGGATATGCAAAGACAAGTCGATCCAAGCGAGAATTCAAAAGAAGCTTCAAGTAATTCTAAGATGAATATAAATCATGTTCATACTGAAACCACATCAAGCTGCAGTAGTGAAATGCGATTGGTAATTAATAACAGTGGAGATGTGTCAGATGCATTCAAATCCAGACCTTGCTTGTTATTCTCTCCCCCTGAAGGTAAAGAACCAAGTCCAGATAAGAGACAACCAAGTCCGTCTCCAGACAAGCTAAAAAGCGAAAGTGTTTCTGACACTATGGAAGAAATGTGTGCAGGTGTCCATATAAATGAGAATGGAGTTGAGCTTGTACCTTCCTCTGATCGTGTTGAAACAGTGGATCTGCATGCTGATGATGATCTGCAACACATGCCTGGTACTCAATTACTTGATGTCTCTCCTCCATTTCATGATGTGCCAAGCAGTATTGATATGTCTGAGAGTGTGAATGATTCCGGTACAAATATGCTGTACTCAACAATGCAGGCTGCCAGCAGGAATATTGAAAAGATGCTGATGCAAGTTCAGAGTCCAGTTCAGGCTTGTTCTTCTATTAGCATTATCAAACCCATTCATGAGTTGGAAGATTCCCTACAGCTGATCGAGGAGAGACAGAGCAACCAGCAACATCTTTTTTCAGCATCAAAAGTGAGAAGAAATGTTGATACTGATAGAAGTTTTCATGCTACTGCCAGAAAGGAGCTTGCTGCTAAAAGTGCTGAAACAAGCAATGACAAGTTGGATTCCCCCAAGTCATCTAAATCTGTTTCTAAGGTCCTACCTAGTGCATCTGAAGCTCATTTTGTGGATTCAAATGAGGAGAGAAGCCATGTAAACAGAAATAAAAGCACACTATCACTTAATGATACTTCATCATCATCATCAGTTTTAATAGAAGAGCCATGTAGTCCAGAAAGTATTATTCATGAATATCAAACCATGTAAGTAATCTTTGTGATAGAGTTAATATTTAACTCGAATTGCAAAGTTAACTCACTACCACAAACAAGATCATGAGCTTTTGTTTGTAATTTTCCAGGTATGAACAATATTGGATTGCTGAAAAAGGGGACACTGATTTATGGTCATTTAAGTTCAAGTGTTCTGTCTTGGAATTGAAGATTTATATTACTCCCAGAGTTCTCCCAAACAATCAAATTGAAGCTCGCAATGGTTGCTTCTTATACAATACTAAAGGTATGTTTTGCATCACAATATTAGGGCTGTATAAAATTAGCGATGACAAAATGAAACACCATGTGGGCGAGAAAGAATTGAGATTGCTACACGATTCCCCTCCTCACCCCTTAGGTTGGGGAGCGAGTCCGTGAATTTTGTCAAATTCAGCCTCATCTTTGTTTTGGTGCTAGGACATGGGAATAGCAAGGTGAAACCGACCAAATTTGGTGGAGGCTCTAAAATCTTGTATCCACGTGCATATGGACAGCCCCTTACACTTAAATGTTGTTTTTACATGTAGTGTAGGTGTGTTTTCTTCTCAAACTTTATGCAGCCTAGTATTAACAACTACTACCTCAATACATCTACTTACTTTCTCTTATCCTCATAGATTCTGAAAAGCCACTCATTCTTTGGTGCACAAGAATTCTAAAGAACAAACTGTCAACAAATCAATGGATTTCCTGCCTACAGCACTCCACAGATTTCATGTGTTTATTGCAAAAGATATCAGATGTAGTTGATGAAGTATCTGATTTTATGGTTGATATGATTGCTGTTGAGGAATGGCACAACTTACAAATAACAAAGGAGAGGTAAAATGTTGTTTATTCTTATCTTCCAACTCCTTCCTTTGCTAATGTTAATTACATTAATAAGTGCATGCTATTATAAATCTGCATCAGAATTTTGTGTGGTTTTAATTTGTTTTTGTTTGCTTTGTAGTTTATCTTTTGACCTAACAAGTTTGAAAGGCCACATCTGGTTCCGAGTGACAGTCAAATTACTAGATTCCTGGGAATACTACTTACCTATGCATGTCAGCATGAAAAATTTTGTGGGCAGTGCCAGGTAAGCCATTGACTGTTAATTTTGTTTTTGTGGAAGAAAATCAAGCTAAACAACAAATTAAAACATTTAAACATTTTACTTTCAGAGAAAATGAAGTTCAGAATCTAGTAACGACTGTTGCTAAGGATAAATTCTTTATTCGTAATTACATTAAAAATATTGAAGATTATATCAAAATCCTGTGAAGATTCTACTCAGAGAAGCAATAGATCATAAATAGGGGATTCTCTGCCAGAGGCAATTTCATAAATAGTTTACTCCTGTTGTTTACATTGTGTCTAAATCTTCTATTTATATTGTATGTTTTCAGAAAGGTATGAAACGTATTACTCTAAAGTGTGTAAAATAACGTGTAATCCATATAGTTTGAAGGGAACTTCTAATTTGTTAATAAACTAAGATTTCTAAGTTTTTAATACTTCTGTTAAACACAAGACTACCTTTTAAAATGTTAAGTCATCCAATACTTCTGCAAATCATGATGTTTCAGGTGATAATTTTCAAAATGGAATATTAGATCTTCAAAGCTGAAGTTTTATTGTTCAGAAGTGTGTGATAGTATAAGCAAAATCTTTCAATTTTGTCCAACAAAGTTCAGTTTATGAAGTACCTGTATTCATAGTTAAAATAAATTTAAACCATGATGTGTCAAAAATTTCATAGGTCTTTAATTTAAGCTAATTCATTTCACAGCCATTCTAAATCCACTAACATATTTGGAAAAATTTGCCTCATTGTTGATTATGCAACTGTGATGTTATCCAAAATCCAGTCGAAGTAGTGAGTTACTCGAGTATAAACCCCAGGTGAAGGTGTCATACCGCAGCGCTTGGAGCCAAATGATACAATGCCAACAATATAGTACCTGGTTTGGGGCCAGAAAACAAATTAGTTGAATGCTGAGGTAATATTAAAAGTGAGAATCAAAAGAAAACACACCTTGGTCCTCCATTGTAGGCTTCCACTTTGAGCAGAGGGCCGCCTGAGTCCCCAGAGCAAGCATCAAAGCCTATTTCCCCCCCAGCGCACATCTGCTTGGTCGTGATGTTGGCCTGATTTCGATACAAGGTGTGACAAATGGAATTGGATACCACTGGAAGATGAACTGTGCGCAGTTCTTGGCTAGACTTCTGCAACGCTGCGAGCAAATCGATATTTCATCACAAAATTTGAGCCATGCTAGGTCAATAAGAGAGTGATAGCACACAAGGTAGCTCTTCTTGTCTCTGTCTCTGGCAGCTCACTCCCTGGAGTCTCTGTACGACTTACCTATGTCGTATATTCCCCAGCCCGCTACCTCAGCGCGCTCCGATTCGTAAGTCTTAGTCAGGAGGTCGCCGTAGGGAATGCACACTGGGGCCACCCACCCTGCAGGACATTCCGCACTCTTTACTTCCGACGCCATGCGACGCTTTCATGGGCTGTTGAGCAGCTGCTAATCTATAAACAGGTGCCCCAGGAGAACAGGTTCGTTACGATGACACCAGAATGACGTCATCGTGACTGCCCTCACCCGGTCAGGGGTAGGAGAGATCGCCACGAACCTGTTCTCCTGAGGTGCTAGGGTACCATTGAAGTTGATTCTCTGGGCCACCTTGACGATGGCGATGTCGTTGGCGAAGCGGGGGTTGTTGTAGTCCTGGTGGACGATGACGGACTCGGGGTCCACGTCATACACTGGCGGCGCGCATATGGAGTTCTGGCAGTCGGGGTCCGTGGTCGTGTCCCACTCGCCCAGCCGCACGCCGGCACTGCGGGCAAGAGCTTGAGGAGGACAAGCAGCACTGTTTACAGACCCTTCACATCATGATGGCTCACTGGCAGCTCAAAGTCGGGACAGGAAGGTCGTCTATCATTTCCCATGGCTTAGCCAGCTGAACTCAGGGTCGCAATGCGCCTTTTCTGGCCTTTCTTAAATTTTAGGCGTTTTCTATTCCTTGCTACATAAATACACTTTTTCCCGATCGCCAGCCCTGCTAGACCCTCTCTCCCTACCCACAGAAAAAAAAAGAAAACAGTAAACTACTTTCGCTCGACCTCCCTATCATATTTGATCTTTGTGACGTTAGGCATTATAGCTCGGCGTCAGCAATATTGAATGAATTCGTCAGGCAAAATGAAAATAGGAAGGACGTGACCACCCGGTCTTCTAACAAGTCGGTACTTACAGTTCAAAGTTTTCCGGCAAGTTCATGACGCAGTGCGCGGCGGTGAGCACGTGCAGGTAGGTAATAACCGCCCCCGCGCAGCGGTACACTCTCCGCGACACGCCGTCCACTGCGACAAGACACCTGGCTCACCCTCGCATCCTGCTTGCTCGGTCCGACCGTCTGTTACAGTAGAAAAGGAAGGAAGGAAGGAAGGGAGGCAGAAAAGGAAAGGGATTGGGGAAGGGCGGCTAAAAGAGGAAGGAAAGCGAAATGGACGGGAGGGCAGTGGAGAGGAAGCCCGAGGGGCAGGGAAGGGCTCTGACTTACGGTTGTACCCAATGCGAGCCAGCCAGGGGTACTGGCCGAGGGACGCCGCCGAGCCCCCGACGATACGGTCCGAGGTGGCCGTCTTGCTGAGCCCGCACTTCTTCCAGTTGAGCAGCGCCCAGCCGGGCATCCCTACAGGCAGCCCCAGCCCCGCCGCCTGCGCCGCCTCCTGGGCGACGCTGGGTCGCTGGACGGGGCGGCCCCAGTGCCGCAGCAGCCCCCAGGTGCGGGCGATCATGTTGGTGCGCGGCTCCGTCGAGGAGACCGCCGAGCTAGAGTTGCTGTCCGCGCCTACGCTGGGCGCGGGGAAGCTGACCGGGGGGTCCTCGTCGTCGTTCAGCTCCCGCCGAGGCCTGCCTGCTGCGGACCAGGACGGGCACCCCGTCAATAACCCTGCCTCCCGCGAGCCAGCCTGCGAGGGGGAAACGACTGCAGAAGACGGTGCACACTCATTGGTTACACATCGACACTCCGATGGTCTTCGCGCCCTACAAGTAGAAATGAAAATGACGTCACCGTGACGACACGACAAATTTAGTGATTACACGTCGAGACCGATGATCATATTTGTCTTTAAACTACACACACGAGTAGCACGGAAAAACTGAAAGACCTGAATATGACGTTATTTGACAAATTTTTTTTAAAGGAAAATAAATTATTTTTGACATCAAACGACCGACACGTGATCAAGTAGTGTCATGTACGTACATGTTTCTTGTGCCCTCACGATTAGAAAAGGAGCCAAATCTGAAGTCTGTGATACTTTTTAAGGTTTTAACCCAACATATTATGCGCAGAGTAGATTCAAGTAGGTGTGAAATTCAACTAATCGCAACCCTTTCTTTTGAGGAATAATACCTGGTGTGCCGCTTGTCACGCACGCGCCCATCAAGGAATCTGTCTGCACCAGGATCAGCAGTAGTGAAGGCAGCCACGCCGGCATGGCATACCCCCCTGCGGGAAGACCAATGCGCCGGTCTATGTAAGTAACTTCGCTCTAATGACGTGCCCGTAGTGCATTATAAAGAGTTTCTCACATAATTCAAGTTAAATTTACTACGGGAATGTTAAATTCATAGCAAGTTACTAAACATAATTTAAAGTCTAATTGTTTCAAAGTATTCTGAATAATCTTTTTATTTAAATATTAGAAACACTATGCACACGCGAAGGATGTTTCACACAAAAGCCAATAGTTTTCGAAAGGTGTTCGAGGAGTGTACCGAATGCACATGGCCGGCGCCACACGCCATGCCATGCCGTGTCGCTACACTAGCCGCCCTGCGCCACGCCCTGCCGCAGGCTTGGAGCCGCAGGCCAGGCTCTGGCTGGCAGGGAGTGGCCACTCCGTGTGAACGCCGGAAGGCACTGACCGGAACTGACCAGGGGAGTCTTTCCTCCGTCCCTCCAGTGGTGCCGTCGCGGGGAGCTGTGCGCCCGTGTGGGCGGACACTGCGGCGTGGCGCGGCGTGGCGGGGCGTGGCGGGGCGTGGCTCACGACACACCACTAACCGCCATGGCACCAGGCCTGTACCAGGCGCACCTGCACCACGACACCTGCATCCACCAGCCCCCGGCCGGCCGTCAGCCCAGTGCGGAGAGTGGAGCAGCGAGCAGGCTCCCTCCGGCTGGCCGCGGGCGAGCTCCCCGCCCCCCACCCCCACCAACCTCAATACCATTGTCCCACATCACATCGGACGGCACACTGCCCGCAAAGCGACGACGTGCGCAATTCGAGCTCAGCTCTCTTTCCATTCGGGTCGGGCGGGGCGGAGCGGGGCCACGAGGCAGGCTGAAGAGCCCGCAACGCACAGCAGTGCGGCGCGCTGCCTACCCAGAGGTCGACAGGCGCTAAGACCGGAGTTCAGTTCGAGGACGAGGCTCCACTTCTGTCCTGGCCACTTAGAATGCATCTTGTCTCATATTTTTGATATAAAGGTTGTGTAGAATGTACTGAAACCATGAATAATTTAAATCATTTCTGTATTTATTTTATGTTTAATGTAAACAATAAGGGCAAGGTAAGACAAAATCCATCCGTAAGTAGGCATAATGTACGATAGTACCTCTTCTATATGGACTTATCTAATCGCGCAACGCAATGTATGACGGCTACATCTAAATTAAAATCCACAAATAAACTCGATAATAACAGTGTGATCAGTAATAATAAAAATAGAAAGAGACAGAGAGAATGATGTGTTTGAGCCGGAGCCTGAACTATAGACTAGTTAAGAATCCTCTTCTTCTGATTAACACGACGGTAGTGAAACATTGTCGTGCTATTTCTACATTTGTACGACCCACCTGCACGCACACTGGACGACTAGAACAACATCGCTTTTGAGAATGCCTACCCCTAACCCCGATGCCCCTTCGGTCTGTAGAGACCCCATGGTTTTCAAGTTCAGTTAGGAGGCTGCTCGCCGCCCGGCGCTCCCTGCCTCGTGCTACCCCTTGTCATCGGCCACCTCCTCGTCCACCTCCTCGCCCTGGTCCTCGTCCTGGTGGTGAAGCGTGTCGCTGAACTCGACGCGGTGGGGCGGCTCCCTGGAGGAGGGCTGCATGGACTCTCTGGAGTCCGTGAAGTCCCTAAAGGTCGCCCCCCTTGAGTCCCTAAAGATGTTAGAGTCCCTGAAGTTCCTAGAGGTTGACTCCCTGGTGGTGGAGTCCCTGCAGTCTCTGTACTCCATCGAGATCTGTTCCCTGGTGGTCGAGTCCCTGGAGTCTTTGCACTCCATGGAGGTCTGCTCCCTGGTGATAGAGTCCCTGGAGTCTCTGTACTCCATGAAGGTCTGCTCCCTGGAAACCCTGGAGGTAGGCTCCCTGGTGGTAGTATCCCTGGAGTCTCTGGAGTCCATGAAGGTCGGCTCCCTGGAGACTCTCGAGGTTGGCTCCCTGGTGGTAATGTCCCTGGAGTCTCTGTACTCCATGAAGGTCTGCTCCCTGGAAACCCTGGAGGTAGGCTCCCTGGTGGTAGTATCCCTGGAGTCTCTGGAGTCCATGAAGGTCGGCTCCCTGGAGACTCTCGAGGTTGGCTCCCTGGTGGTAATGTCCCTGGAGTCTCTGGAGTCCCTGGACGGCGGCAGCTGGCGGTGGTAGGTGCGCAGCTTGCTGGACGCCTGGTCGGGCGAGCGGAGCGCGCGCAGGGCGGTGGCGGGGAAGCGGGGCCTGGTATTCCCTGGGGACCCCGAGCGTCGCTCCCGCTCCACCCCCGCGCTGCAGGGCCGCTGCCGGGGCCTGGACTTCCTGGGCCGGGGCTCCCTGGGATGCATACACACCTTCACGTCAGCCGCGTCCTCGTCCAGGTCCGCGAGGATGGGGCAGTCCGCGCTGCAGTGGTCCAGATCCCCGCCCCACCGCGCCCCGCGGCACAGGGAGTGGTGCGAGTAGGGCGAGCTCAACTGAAACAGACGGGGCAAAGACTCCAGTTAGGACGAGCACCATCTATTTCGGAGACACGTAGGGGCTGACCATAAATGTATATGCAGGGAAGATCTGCGTCTCCCTTACGGTCCTATTGGGGCCCCTCACCGCGTTGGACTGCCTCTCGAAGAGGGTGGGGATGGTGTGCACGCGGTGCAGCATGTGCCTCATGAGGGCGCCGTGCTCCTGCCTGCGGGCCCGCTCCTCCTCCCTGCGCGCGGCGGCCCTGAGCGCCAGGTCCTCCTGCGTGGAGTACTGGATGGAGCGCCAGGCGGGCGTCAGCCGCGTCAGCCGCTCCCTCAGCCGCAGCTCGGTGCGCCGCAGCTGCTCCTCCCGCAGCCGGCGGTGCTCCGCCTCCAGCCGCTGCCTGAGGTCAGTACCGAAACAAACACAACGTGAATTTTTTATTCGTTCCAAAAAATTAAAAAGACGAGTTTTTTCAGCAACGCCAGTCTCCCCCCCCCCCCCCCCCCCCCCCCCCCCCCCCCCCCCGCCCCTTTTCCCCCTGAATTTAGTATTAACTTGATCCCCCGGCACTTCTCTTTTATTCTCTGACAAGTGCGAAAATAATTTATTTAAAACAAGGCCGATTAAAACCAGATAAGATAGTAGAACAGTTTCAAAATGTTCCCAGCATTCTGAGTGCTATTTTACCCTGAACTCATTCATCGAAAGTCCCTTAACAAGAACGTTTTTGATATAAATTTTCTGACTTGAGGACCCCATTTGAAATTTTTGTTGTAAACCATAAGAAAGTTAATCGGTGGGCAAGGAAGCGGGCATTCCCAGAGTTCTCTCTGGGCATTCCCTGAACGACTTTTTGATTGCTAAAATTTCCTAAAGGTGCGGTTTTTTCAGTTTTCAGGAAGGCGACGAAATATTTCAGAAACACTAGCAGAGCACAACAGTCAAAACGGCGTCGAAAGGACTTCCCTTGACGTCATGACGTTTTGAAGGGAAGTCCGTTCGTGGACTACGTGTCTAGATGTCATGGGCCGTGCTCTGCTGGGCTAGTGAGCTGGAGAGTGTCTTACACTGACCGGGCGCTCTGGACGCGGAGCAGCGCAGCCAGGTTGCTGCGGCTGGCCGTCAGGCTGGCCGTCATGCCGGGCGTCAGGTCGAGTCCTGAGTGCGGCCGAGGCCTGCAGCGCCGGGAGTCCGAGTACTCCGACGACGCGGAGCCCTGCGAGAACAACATGCGGCTAGATTATTTCATTGGCGGGAGTTCAAGCAAGAAGGATTGGATCGACACCAGGGGTCCGTCCGTAAGGAAGTCAAGAGCGCTCGGGTGGCGCGGAGACGAGACTCGGTCATGGGCACAGACCAGCACCAGAGTAATTTATGGACGGTCCCCGAGCCATGCGGGGCTTACCTTGCGTCTGGGCGACAAGCTGGCTGTGCGCAGGCTGTAGGGCGAGGGGCTGGTGGTGATGTTGCGGTTCTTCCGCTCGGTCAGCTCCTGCCGCATCTTCTCGTGGCACTTGGTGAAGTCCGGTGGGCGGCGCGGCCGGCGGCCCCGCCCCTTGGCGCGGCCTGCTGCCGCCGTCGAGCCAACCGCGCCGGCCCTGGCTCCACGCCCTCGGCCGCCCCCGCCCCTGCCGCCCCCAGCGCTCTGCTCGCTGCTGCTGCTCACGGCCGTAGCCAAGGAGGCCGCCTCCGCAGCCGCCGCCTCGGACTGCACTCGGTTCAGGCGCTGCCGGAACTCCATGGACGGCGGCAGCGAGGCCGCGCGCAGCAGCTGTTCGGAGCGCACCTTACGCTTCAGCGCTCTGCATAAAAGGAAAAAAATAATATATAACAAACAACAACAATGAAAATCATGGCTATCACAAACACACAATGTTAAGTGAAAGCTCTCTACCTGAAGAATTCATCTTCCTGTTTCTTCTGGTACACATAGTTGCTGAATAAGTTACGAGGAATGGGGCGTGCTCTGAAAGTTTTAGGAGATGGAGAGCGACAGTGGCTGCTCAGGTCTGGAGTGGAGCGAGAGTACTGGCGGTCACTGCGCATAGAGCTGAATGGAACGGGCTTGGTTGGCGACTTCTGTGATTGCCTCCTTTTCCTGCCGATGGAGAAATTTGATAAAGTGTCATTTCAAATGGTTCAGCATTCAACCATAACTAACAGAGATACTTTACCGAGTTTTCTTCTTTGCAGAATTTAGTTTGGAAGATCCTGAGGATCTCTTGGTAACAGGACTTCCAGGTAAACTTTGGATAGCCATTGCAGTAGATGGTCGAGTAAAAGGGATGTGGTGCATAGTGCCCAACATACTATCTGAATCAGAATGCATCCACCCCGAAGTATGCTCATAGAAACCTTCCTGTTGCAGCATGTCCTGATGCGATAAACCAAATGAATTGTCCTGCACATTAAGTTCTGACGTTCCAGTGCTTTGCAGACCACATGAAGATGGTCGGGCCTTCCTATTTGATGGAGAGGGTTGACTTGCCATGGCACTGTCTTTGTAAAAATTATAACTATGCATGGTATTATCTTTTAGATTGCAATAATTATATTGTCCTTGATATCCCTCTGATCTTCCTGAGCTAGTAAATGGAGTCTCACAACATTGAAATGCATTAAATGATGTACATGGCTTTCGCTCTTCTTCAACAGAAAAACTTGGCCTTGATGCTTTGATTTTGAGGAGATTGCTATCATTTGACAAGGATGAACCTGTATCCATCATTAGCTTCTCTGTTTCATCTTTTACATCATACTGCACATACTTTCTAGGGCTATGATTAGTTGAAGATGCTTTTTTGAGTATACTACTTTCTTCTTCCACACTCCTCACCCTGTAGTCATTTTCACTTTTTCTTCCTAGTGAACTTATACTATCACATGATTTGTTTACCCATTCTTTTGCCAGTTCTAATTTGTTTATGCTTTTACAATATCTCCTTTCATGGCTTTGGTTTCCTCTCTGGCAGTCTTCATAATCTGTGGGAGAATACCTTCCCCCTATACTGTGAAGGTATCGTCTTTGCTTCTCTCGCAACACTTTCATTTTTTCAAAAAAATCTTTGTCGGAGAGATGTGTGATTTCTTGATAGTCAGGAATACTCTCATAAAAATTCAGGAACGAATCTAAAGGAGAGCTATTTTTATGTGACTGAGCCTGCTTGGTATGGCCTCTTGAATTAATACCTCCTTTCCAGATTGGTGAATTCATACCAGAAGCAGGATGCGAAGAGGCACTTGTTGGACGTCGCTTCCTCGACATACAGTCGTCATCTTCAGTGTTGGGAGTGAGAACATGTCTTTCGTACAAAGGCGATGGTTGCTGACTGTAAGGATTCACAGGTACTCTCAGGCAGGAGGTGCTTAAAGATGAGGATGTGTGGTTTCTTGTCATTGTCCTCAGATTTATCAACTACAATGACTTAAAACAATCCTAAATGTTAAAATAATATCAAATGTACTAAGCATACATTGAAAATAACTGTGGGCAACTGCCAAACTGACACTATCATGTTTTAGAGGACATTCCCTTAGTAACTTTTAAAATAGCATATTAAATTTATTGATAAAAGAATACTGAATTAGAGTCACATGCAACTGAACTAAAAGATTAAAACATTTCATTTGCGCTGCTTATTTTTGTCTTACATGACAGCTCTTTCATTTCAGGATGTAAACACACAAACTTCACATTACAACAACAAAAAGAGCAGTGTGGTTATGTTTTGCTGTTACCATGGCAACAAGTAAACGATTTTCTTCTCTCATACCAACTGCAAGTTAATGAGAATAATCTTTTCCGTACTTACATTTCTTTTAAATTTGGCATGAAATGCAAAGTAGTGAATCTAAATAAGGTTATTTCCTTCAAAATTTTGATCTTAGTTTTAGGAACATTCGTTCAACCGCGTTTCTTGCATGTAAACATGCAAGGTTGTTTGTCAAGGAGAGAGTGGCAAAACGTCTTTATCGGGAGAGGAAGGCTCCGCCGCTCCGCTCCACCTGAGCAGGAGCTCCGTCAGGTAGCGTGGCCGCTA